>CM031239.1:95826885-95955381 GCA_018340775.1 Taxus wallichiana var. yunnanensis | reverse complement strand
TCTCACTAACATGATCCTTTTTAATCAGCTTACCATCCAAACCATTGACATTTCTATCCTTCCCTCATCAGTTAGGATCACCTAAATCACATTTCCATAGACCTCTTCCAAAATGATGAGGCCATTGAATAATTTCTTAGAAATTGAGATCACATACCCCCTTCTGATCACAAGAAGGGATTCAATATCAATTTGGATGCTATAACCTACTTTGGTGAAGAGCTTCAAAACCCTAATCCACCAAAAACCAAAAATCAAAAAGTAAAAAGAGAAAATCTCCCATAGTGAAAACCTCATTGAGACGTTATTGGAGAAACAAAAACATAAAAATAAGAAAACTCCACAAGAATCATCCCCTCACAATTAGGAATCTCAAACAAACAATCTACATCAGCCTCCAACATCCTTTATAGAAAAAGATACATCCAAAATGTTGGTAGAAGAAACCATAGACATCAACATTGGAAAAAACAAACACCCTAAGATCATATAGCTTGGAGCTAGTCTAACTCCATAAGAAATAGAAGTGTTTACCGCACTTCTTACAAAATTTCAAGATGTATTTGCATGGACATACAAGGATATGTCAGGATTAGATCCCACTTTATTTGTACACCACCTTGTGGTTCACCCTGATGCTAAGCCAATCAAACAAAAGTTAAGAAAAATGCATCCCAAAATCGCATTACTAGTCAAAGAGGAATTACAAAACTCCTAGCAGTAGGTTTTATTAAACCCATCGACTATTCAGAATGTATATCCAACATTATTCCAATCGCTAAAAACTCTTGGGATTAGAATTTGCACTGAATTTCGTGACATCAACAAAGCATGTCCAAAAGACAATTTTCCATTACCTAACATTGATATGATTGTTGACTCAACGAAAGGTCATGAAATGTTGTCTCTCATGGATGGTTTTTATGGCTATAATTAAATAAAAATCACAAAGAAGATCAACATAAGACAACATTTACCACACCATGGGTAACATTCTATTATTATGTCATGCCTTTTGGCCTAAAAACATGAGTGCTACTTATCAACGAGCAATGATTATAATCTTTCATGACATGTTACGTATAATAATGGAATATTATGTTGATGACATCCTAATAAAATAAAAAACTAAAGCGGTACATCAAAAAGTCATCCGTCGCATCTTTGAAAGATTGTGTTTATACAAATTTAGAATAATTCCAAAAAATGTGTCTTCGATGTTACATTAGGTAAATTATTGGGGTTCATTGTTTTGAAAATAGGTATAGAAGTGGACCCGCAAAGGTCTACGCTATAATGGAAATGTATTCTCTAAAAAATTTAAGACAACTAAAAAGTCTCCAAGGAAAAATTCAATCCATACAACGCTTTATATCGAACTAGAAAACAAGTGTCGTCGCTCAACTAGTTACTTAAAAGGATATTTAATTTTGATGGGATCAAGATTTCCAAAACTCATTTTATAAGCTAAAAACATATCTATCCAGTCCTCTGGTGCTCATGCCACTTATTCTAGACAAACCAATTATTCTTTATACATCAGCCATAGACTATGTTTTAGGAGCATTGATCGTGCAACATAATGATCAATGACATGAAAAAATAATATATTATCTTAATAGAATTTGATTAATCATGAGAACAAATATTCACATGTAAAAAAAGTATGTTTGGATGTGACATTTACTTTCCTTAAGTTACACCACTATTTGCTAAACCGTACCACTAAACTCATCACAAAAATCAATCCTCTCAAACATTTTCTTTCCAAACTAGTTCTCACTAGATGAATGTCTAGTTGGATTGTTCTCCTTAGTGAGTTCAACATTGAGTAAATGTTAATCAAAACGCTATCAATGGAAAATGCCTTACAAATCACCTTTCGCATCACCCCTCCAAGTGGAATGTAACCACTACATTTTGAGTTTCCCAATGATTTTCTCATGTTCCTTGACGTTACTCCTTCATTAACGCTCTACTTTGATGGCTCTTGCAATGTTTGTGGTTCAGGAGCTGGAATAGTGTTAATCACTCCAAATGCAAATATCATTCCTAAGGAATTTCAAGTGGGTTTTCTTGCACTAACAATATTATGGAATACAAAGCCCTTATATTTGGATTTAAGGTAGCCATTCAATGGAATATCAAATAACTTATAATCATTGGTTATTCTCAATTAATAATCAAACAAGTTAGGGATGAGTATCAATTCAAAGAAAAAAATCTAATACCCTATAAGAAAATGGTTGACAACCTTAAAGGATATTTTCAGATGGTCACTTTTGAACAAGTTCCTAAAGCGTAAAAAAATATGGGGATGTCATGGCAACTATTGGATCTCTTCTTGAGATCGCAATAAATCAAACCCAAACACACTTCCTTGTAGAACATCTCTTGGATCCTACTTACGACTTGCCTGAGACTACCATGGTATGTGAAATAGTTGGTCTGATAGCCCTTGGTACCATGATATCTATACCTTCATTCATGACAAAACCTTCCCCTAAATACGAACTCCCATAAAAATGTGCATTAACACAATGTCCTCTTGCTATACTATCCTAGCCAACACCTTGTATTAAAGAGGTTATGATGGCACTTTACTTATATGTCTCAATCAAGAGGAGGTATCTCACACCTTAGCTGAAGTGCACATAGGCATTTTTGGTACACACATAAATGGAATGGTCTTGAAAGGAACGATAACCAGATCGTACCAAGCCAAGAACACAGATGCTAATCAAACACCACGATCAATAAGATGAAAGCAATTCGTTAGAATAGCTTTACATAAAACATTTGCAAAAAAATGAGCAAGAAATATCATATATTATTATGGAACTCAATGCAATACATTGAGAATGGGCCTTGCTTAAATAGGCAAGGAATAACAATCTAAGAACCAATCAAGGTTGTAGATCAAGCCATAAATCAAGGAAATAACTAGTCATCAAAGAACTAGTCAAGACCATAGATTTAGGAGAGAACTAGACATCAAGGATCTAGTCAATACCATAGATCAAGGAAAGAACTATACCTAACAACTAGATAATATCTCCTAATATCTAAATAAGATAAAAGAAATATCCACACACATAAGTGGGTGAGGATAAATACAATAAAGGTAAATAAAGTACCTAGGTGAACATGAGCTAAGGTAAATACCTACTCTAAAACCCCCCTCAAGTGAAGCTAGGGGCCAAAATAGATGTGGCATGTCCACATATGAGTCTCGAAACTAGGCCTAATGAGGTACTCATGTACAATAACTAGAAAAAAAGGGACACCGCAAGGTACCCAAAACTAGTAACAACAAAGTAAAGAGAGTAAAGACCCACTCCAAGGCATCCCAAGAAGCTCGGCTCAAAAAACTTCATACAATGCTGAAGAAGTTTGGTGTGCACTGTGGTCTAAATCCACTACTCGATCACAAAACTCAAAAACAACTGACACTGGGCTCCACCAGAATAGCTCCATACAAGGAGACTATCAACGGAGTGATGTTGAAAGTGCAAAAAAACACCAAACATAATTCGATCAAGTGCTGCAAATAGGTGTGCCACGATCCAAGAACAATAACCAAAGCAACAAGGCAAGGACACAAAATCCAGAGTGTCATGATCCAAGAAAAGCCAAGGTAATAAGGCAAGGACACAAAACCCGAAGAAGCAGGATCAGCACCACACCCTCCCATACTGCTGAATGGGTGGAGTGGCACTACAAATCTATATGAGTTGTCAAAACAACTACTCAAACACTGAAAAACTAACACTGGGCTCCACCAGAATAGCTCCCCCACAAGAGAGACTGTCAACATGCCAAAAGTGTTAAAAATATAGATACAAAATCTCTCAACAAACAAGAGAGATACACTACACCTGTTAAAGAAAAATGCTCAAAACAAGAAGCATCACAATGCAAAAGGTATAGAAAGTGGAGCAAGAGGTCGAATGGTGGAGGAGCCACGCCTATAGAGTCCTCTCAATGAATGCCTATGTCGCCTCCACGAGTGATTAGATATCCACCCCAAATCAACACGGATGGATGAAGAAGATGCCTGCATATGACTTGGTGTAAAATGCACAATGGGTGCATGTAAAAGAACATCAGAATGTGTGTTAGGTTGATCATGTCTGACAACTGAAATCTCATGTTTCTCAAGCTTGAGTGAAGATGTAGAACTCATGTGTTGCTCAGGATCCTCAGAAAGAGTCGAGCGAACAAAAAAAGAGCTCTGTCAATGTGTGATCCCAATGAAGTATCTACTCGAAAACCAATGTCATGATGAGAATTCCACTTAACATGTGGAATAGAGGAAATAATACCCTGTGAATGTCTGCCAATGACTCCACTAGTGAGACCCATAGAACGAAGCATGTGAGAACTAAATGTAGTAGTATGCTTCTCAAAAAAGCCATGCAGCTGAGCAGAAATAGGATACACAACATGTGGTATTGTAATAGGCACATATGTGGAAGAGCATGCAGTAATAAGCTTCATAGGTGTATGAGCATCAAGAGCAGGAACAACTCAAAGACTGACAAATCAATGTCAGTGGGTTTAGGAGCAATAGCTGCAAGTGGACTAGGAGCATGGTTGTGGTTGTCCACAATATGATGGTGATGTTGTAGGCTAGCAAGTTTGTTCTATAGGGAGTGTATTATTGTATCCTTATCATGAATGAGTGATTGTAGAAGAGAATTTCACTTCTTGAGTGATCTATTTTCTTCCACAAATATTATAATATCCTCTTGAAGTCCACTTTAGAATGTTGGGCTCAAAACCAAAATTGCGTCCATAATTGATTACAACACTCCTCCATATTTGGCACTTTATAATTATAGTGCAAGTCTCAAAATAAATATTTCCAATGGAAAGAGCATGAAAAAACAAGCACTTTCACAAAAAACGACACTCAAAACCAAGTTACCGATCAAAATTTACAAGCTTTCTAATAGTTTGCTCTATTATTTATTTATTTTAGTTTTACTACACGTAAATCAAAATTAGATACGGGAAACCGATCTACAAGCTACAACAGTAAAAACCTAGATAGATCTCAAGAAATCCAACAAACCTGAATAAATAAAATCACATTTTTTTCCTTGGCTCGAATCCCAAGGCACACCTGTGTGCTTCTCTACAAAAAAATATAAAAAACCACAAAAACAATCGCTCCAGAATGGCCTAGTTTACAGTCGATCTTAAGGTTTTCACACCTTCCGATATAATGAAGCCTCTGTTTTGCATAAAAATACACACAAAACAAAATACTGACCAAATCCCAAATATATGAATACACAAATAATTTATTTGCAAAATAAAACTTACAGACGGATGTCAATAGCAATCTCCTGCTTTGATACCATGAAAGGAACGATAACCAGATCATACCAAGCCAAGAACATAGATGCTAATCAAACACCATGATCAATAAGATGAAAGCAATTCACTAGAATAGCTTTACATAAAACCTTTGCAAACAAATGAGCAACAATATCATATATTATTATGGAACTCAATGCAATACATTGAGAATGGACCTTGCTTAAATAGGCAAGGAATAACAATATAAGAACTAGTCAAGGTCGTAGATCAAGCCATAAATCAAGGAAATAACTAGTCATCAAAGAACTAGTCAAGACCATAGATTTAGGAGAGAACTAGACATCAAGGATCTAGTCAATACCATAGATCAAGGAAAGAACTATACCTAACAACTAGATAATATCTCCTAATATCTAAATAAGATAAAAAAATATCCACACACATAAGTGGGTGAAGATAAATACAATAAAGGTAAATAAAGTACCTAGGTGAACATGAGCTAAGGTAAATACCTACTCTAATAGGTCTTAGCTAAGAAAATATTACGCATCGATTCTTGTTGGCCCACGATAGAAAATTCACATGCCACTTTGTCAAAATGTGTCTAGCTTTTCAAAAACATGGAAATCTCATTCATGTACCTTCCCAAGAATTACAACCAATCACAACACCTTGGCCTTTCTCTCAATGGGGGCTCAATCTTATTGGGAAAATCATACCTACATCATCTCGATGGACATAAATTCATCATCAAAGCCACTAAGTACTTCACTAAATGGGTAGAGGTTATGCCTCTCACTTACGTCACCGACATTTAGATCTCCAAATTCATATTCAATAACCTCATCTATTACTTTGGTATCCCATCCTCCATTATCACTGACAATGACAAGTCCTTCAAAAATCAAATTGTCAAATATCTTGTTAAATGTTTCCACATTTACCTTAAGTGGTCTACTCCATATTACCCTCAAGGTAATGGCAAGCTGAAGCGAAAAACAAAATGTTAAAGAGTATCATGGAAAAGATAATCAATGCACATGGATAAAACTGGCATACCCAAATTTAGCTTACCTTTGGGCTTATCGCACATCATATCACACTCCTACAGGAGCCACTCCATTCTCTCTCATTTACGGCTGTGAAGTTATTCTACCCATTGAGATTGAACTCCCATCCTTGATAATATCCCTTTAGGACTTAATCAATGAAGATGAATATAGACAATCATGACTTAATGAACTAGAGCTTCTTGATGAAAAAAGGCTTAACACTCTAAACCATATCCAATTCTATCAAAACTAGATACGACATAGCTATAAAAAAATATAAAACCTAGAGAGTTCGAGATCGGTGATCTAGTTCTTAAAGAAAATTAAAAACCACAACCAAGGAAAGAGAAAAGCAAGGTAAATTTGAGCCCAACTAGTTAGGTCCATATGTAATCAATACTAAGTTTGGTTATGGAGCATATAAATTGGCCATGATGATTGACTAAACACTTTCTAAACTCATGAATGTTATCCACCTAAACAAATTCTACTCCTAGAACCACCTATCCACGAGTACTCTTTACACTAGGAGAGGTCGCTTGTACATTCCTTTCACCTAGCTCATCCAAAAATAGTCTTAAAATTTTCACTCCATTGGTAGATATTCCCATCATACAATCAAATATTCATAATCATCACCTATTTATTTCATGTCATCATAAGACATGAGTTAATACTAGCTCCTATTTAGGTGTTGTGCATCTCATCCCTCTTATGGTTTCTCCCATTTTAAATATTTTCACCTATGGTCCTATCTAGAAGCTTATTGATGGAAAATCCTCCTTTCACAAAATCTCTCTCTCTAATAGGAAAGCTCTAAAAATATTTACCTAACTCTTTTCCCATCCCATCTCAGTCTTTGATGTTGAACCCTCACGTCCTACTAGTCATGTGGGGCTAATATTTGGGGAAAATATTCCTTCCCATCAAGCACAATTTACAAATATATAATATATATATATATATATATATATATATATATACACACATACATATACATATACATATACATACATATTTCAAATAACATACACCATCTCGTCCTTGAATATATGTATTGTCAAATGAGCCCACACTTCCTTCACTAGTATTTGTGACACTTCTTGGGAGGATGGGAATGGAGAAATGTGCCCTTACTCACCTACATTTATTTGATATTGAGCCCTTGCCTCTTCCTGGTGGCATGAGACAAAATGTAGGGGTCATTTCAAAACAAAATCATAACAAGAAAAAAAAAACCTTTAAAAGCACAAGTGCTTAATCTTACAAAATTCAAAAGAAGCAATTTAGACGTGCATGTTAAGAGAGACAACCATTCCTTAAACAAAATATTTCCAATCAATAGGTCACATGTGATTCCATGTCTAGTCACGACCTATAAAGTGTAAATCATCTCAAAGTCGATCAGGTAATCTTAATTGGAGGTGAGTCACAATTTCCCAAATAGCCCATTTTTAACCCTCATGTCTTCGCATCCATTCACTATATCACATGTCTCACATCCTCCTTGATTCTCGGTGTTGAGCCCTCGCATATTACTAGTTGCGTGGAGTCAAGGGTGGAGTAAGACATCCTATAACTATATCATCTACCATACATTCTACTAATGAAATGAAATATTTAATATTGTTTGAAAATGAGTTCCCAACATGCAACATTTACACGTGTATGTTCCCATATCTCCTCTTGTCTATCATATCCTATCACCTCACATGTCTATTGTCCTTTGTTTCAAACAATCAGGACATTTACCATCTATTGTATTATCCATCTTCGCTCTATCCATATTTGAATCTTGTTGAGACTCTTAGTTCTTACATGAGTTTGGAATGGGTCCATGATCACTATCACAACTAGGTCCCTCACATCGATACCTAGTCAAAAATACCTAAAAATCCAAATAATAAAAAAATCTAAAAAATACTTCAATATATTTTCCAAAATCCCAAAAAAATCAAATATTCCAAAACTACAAAAACATATAAACCAGTCAAAAATCTACCAAAAAATTGAAAAACAATCCAAAAATCCTAAACATTTTCCAAAAATAAAAATCCCAAAACATCAAAATTACACATTGACTCATATCTTGGTGTCCATTCCAAATATCTTAAAAAACCAATCAATCAAAACATCCTAATTCAAATCCCTTGTGTGTATCCTCACTTGGGGCAATCTCGACTCTCATTTTCTCCCTCACATGTATCCTTGTTTGGGGGAAATGACCCAATCAATCCCAAATCATCTTACCCCCTACTTGGGGAAAATCAAATCAATCATTTGTCACTGTGGAACACATTAGGGATAGAGTTAAATGTCTTTCTGTAAAGTTGTGTTGTATTGTTACTTTTCTTCATTAGTTGTTTAACCAATTACAATTTTATTTTTTGGTACATTACATTTAATTCATATATTGGTTTTTTTTTTACTTTTCTATTTCTTGTGTGTGTGTGTTTATTTACGCACATAATGGGTTAATCATCATGGTTATTTAATAATCATGGTGTCAACTCTATTATGCAACAACAAAATAGGTTGCTCTAAATTACAAAATCTGAATGGAAGCTCAAGCTATGAGCAAGGTTAATCCCATCATCATCCCAATTAATATCAAATCATAACACCAAATCATCATCATATGTCCATCCTATATCCTTTACCATCATCAACTCCACAACATATCCCTTCTATTCACATCATAAATCCCTCATTTTGGCCTTTGACCCTCTATTTCTCATTTTTTGAGCCCCTTTTTGCTTGTCTCTCATGCAACAGTCTCTTATTCTTCCTATCAAGTGAATTTCCACCGCTTTATCGTGTCACCCATCCACTCGAGGGGGCCCTCCCTTGGCATAATCTAGATCCGTTGGGGCATACAAATGTTTGATCGGGTCAAATCAAGTTTTCTAGAACACTTCTTTATTATCCTTTCACTAATCTACACATGTCTACTATATTTAAAATGTTATTACTTCGTAATAACACTTTAAAGAGGGGAAAATGTAGACACCCCAAAAATACCCATTACACATTACAATGTCCAACAATAATATTTGGTTCATTATTCACTCATATTCCACTTCTAGAATTAATATAATTAATTCTATACAACATACACCACTTTGGCTAATTTAATTAGCTATTTAAATAAATAAAAATCAATTATTATCTACTCATCTCCACTTCACTATCAAATTCACTCAAGTTGAACTTGCCACTCCACTCTACTTCCACTCTTCCACCTACTTCCATTGTTCTCATTTTTTTCTTACTCCCACCATCCACTTCACTCCACCTCTTGTTTCTCATACGCAACAAGTCTCTTCCCCTGGAATTCAAGCCTTAGCCTCTCTTTATTAGACCTTCAAATGCAAATCCATTAATTACAACAAGATACTTCTCATGCATCTCCATCTTTGGATTCCACATTGCTGCTTCATTCCCCTTTCACACCCACCATTTCCACTTATGCACTTCCACCTAATTTCGTCACTCCCAAGTTGCCCATTTTCAATGGCCATGGTGACCCTCAAGAACATATTTGAGAATTTCATGTGGCATGTCTAGATTTTACAGATGATCATACTCTCTTAGCTAAGCTCTTTCCTAGAAGTCTTCATGATTATGCAATGCATTGGTTCTATGATCTACATGTCCACTCAAGTAACATCTTTTACACATTTATCCGATGATTTTCTTGCTCATTTATCTATTAATATCATCTCTAAGATATCATATGCTCAACTCGCGTAACTTAAACAAGGATCTAGTAAACATCTAGCAAATTATGTCTTGCGAAGTATAAGAACAACTTAGCTAAGATGTCTAATGTGATTATGAACTCTCAACTTCAATATTTATTTTTCCAAATTCTATCGCCACCTCTCCAAGAAAGTGTTATTTTTGAGACATATCCTTCATTTGATCATTTATTCATACTCTTAAGTTACGTGAAATTAAAATGTTATCTATAGGCAAGCTTAAGTATCATGAATGTGTTTCATCTTTTATGCACTTTCAAACTAAATCAACTCTCAAGCTATCTACAAACGTAATGAAGCTAAAGCTATTGTCAATTGTGTATCTAATCCTAAAAATCTTCAATGTCAACCGCATAAGCGTGCATTTGCTAAATTTCAAGTTCTCTGCATATTCTATTGCCACAACTCCTCAAGGGAAATCTCATTATGCTTCCCCTTCACTCAATTTGGACCCATCTCATCCTAAAGGTCATAATTAAAATGAAAATTTCAGATGTGACTATCATCAATGTGTTGGGAATTCTACAGATTGATTTTTCAAAATTCACAATCTTATTCAAGATCTTATGATAATAATGCTATTGAGGTTCCTGAGCCTATGTCTTCCCCCCTTGCTATCAATGAAAATCATAAGATTGAGATCTTCAAAATCCTCTTCCTAAACATGACAAGCAAGTAGTTGACTCTTAACCAATCATACATATCGCATGCGATTGTCTCCTCCTTCATCGTGGGCTCTTGATTTTCTACTTGCTCATGTTGAGGCATCTCCACCGATCATTTCTTTCTTTGATCATGACTATCATGCTACATTATTTTCTGATCGTTTGCACATTAGTGCTTCTATTGGATCTATTTCTATCAATAACACTATGGTTGATCCATCATTTGCGTAAGCGCATGTTCTCTTGCACTTCTTGTTGTTATCGGTTATCTCGCTATCACATATTTCATATCCAGTTCCTAAATCATATGGTTATGTCGAGATTCTAGTCACAAGTTGTCCTCTTACCATGATTGTACCTTTTCTTGTGGAACCTTCAGTCAAAGGGTGTGACATGCTCTTAGGTCTTCCTTGGCTCCATGTAACTCAAGCTATCATCTTCATGCATCACTTATGTCTAAAGTTCATTCATAACAGAAAGTCATTACTATCAATGGTGTTCCACCATCTACACCATGGCCGTAACCTCCTATTGGAGTTTTCATTACACTCACTACAAGCATCTAGGTCCTCACGACCTCTCAAATCAAAAGCACAATCTATTCCTAGCTCACTGCTCATTTACGACCTACTCGGTCTCACCGGTCGCTAGTCCATCAAATCAATCTAGGTCCACCACTCGATGACGGATTTTTGCATAGGTATACATCACCTCCTTGATTTAATTCACATAGGTGCTTCATCACCTTGCAAGCTCTCCTTCACATAGGTGTCTCTCACCACCTTCGTGGTCTCTTTCACATAGGTTCTCACCACCTTGCAATTTTCTTCACATAGGTGTTCACCACATCCTAAATCTCATGTACATAGGTATTAGTCATGACACATCATTTATCTCATACAACGCAAATCTTAAAGCATGGTCACATGCTTTTATCTCCGCAAGCATCAGGTGGAGGACCTTGTCTTTAACTTTTATCGGATAGCATATTCATCGGCACACACTTGGGGGCATCATACTTCTTCTCCCCCCTTCTAGCATTCTCGTGTGCCTTACATACTCTCCACTTCACATTTAGTCTCTCACGCACATCTTGATACATTTATATCATCATTACCCGATGATGTACTCTTTTTTATGGTTCACACTTGACTGTTGAGGGCTCACTACATGCATGAACCTCATCTCATCACATTACACACCACACACTCGGTGCATTCACAACACATATCTCTCACACACATTCAACATAACACACTACCCTATGATGCACTCTAGTTCCAAGGTTCATACTTGACTGGTGAGGGTCTAAATATGAAATGAACCTCACCACACTCATTCACTCACTCACTATGCTCTATGCTCTATTGATCATATCTTTCTAGCGCACATTTCAAACCATTTCCCAATGACGCACTCTTATTATATGGTTCATTCTTGAATTCTGAGGGGAATTTATAAATGAACCTCATCTCATACATACTCATTCACATTCACTCAGGGGGCACGCTGCTCTTATCACACTCACTTTTCATTTCATTCCATCTCACTCATCCACAACATACTACATATCTTGGTTGCACATTGTTCTTGTTTTCTTATACTCGCATGATACACTTTGCTTACTATGTTAGTTGGATACATTATATGTCATTATATTTTCTATATATATAGGCGTGTTCACTTTCCTTCTAGTTTTGATCGTAAACTTTACATAAGATCATTACACACAACATGGATGCTTTGCATTGTACCTCTTACCCAGTCCTACAATAGGCTCTTGGGGTAATCCACTTTAGTACACACTTTCAAAGTGTTATTGTTTTGACTTATATTACTTCTTATTCATACTAGCACACTACTATATTGGATCATACATGTTTTGACATACTTTATATCTTTCTAACATGCTAATGGGTGCTTCATGTACAACATTTGTCTTGCAGAAATCTTTGCTACCATGGTTGTTCATTACTTATTTTTGTTTGCCATTTTGTATTAGTTTGTCATTATTTTCCATTGTTTTGCCCTTTGTCTTATGTGCACACCATTATATGCTTTTGGCTACTTGGCCTCGATTGTCTTGCGACATCGTGAGTGATTTACCATGTTTGAAACCCACTTTTCGTGGTCTACTTTTTCTACACTATTGCTTGTCTATTTTTTCTTCTTGCTTTTGCTACCTTACATCTTGTTTTCTACATGTGTGTTTATCTTGCTTGTACTAACACTTGTTTCCTAGCCAATTTTTTGTGTGTGCCTTAGTTTCTACCAAACACACTCCCTCCGTCATATAGGGCATTAGTTTCAACACACAATCTTGGTCCTCTTTGGGTCGTATACTCCTTATAATGTCGCATGCACCCCAAATGAGGGGGCATCCATTGGGGTGAATCATCACCCCATATAGTTGCAGTCTACACACAGTAAAACACAATTTAAAACCAAGACAACATAGTCTTCAATCTCAACAATGGCCCAGAACCTGACTTGGGTCTCAACACAAACATGACACTAGTGCCTAGACACACATGACAAGACACACATGGGCACCTTTGACCCTTCTTAGGTGCCTATGACTAGGGGTTAGTTACATTTTTTTCTTAGTTTGGCATAGTTTTTGGTTTACACGGATTTTATAGATATACACAGTCCTTCAACACTTGGCATGCATGCATTACACCTTCTTTTCTATTTTCGCATTGGATCAAACTGGATCAAATGGATTGGATTTTACACACACCATCTATAGTGGTGTTTACACTTTGGGAAGTAGTCAAAGGTTGGAGAATAACACTAGACCTTTCTCCCTACACTTCTTCCGCACTTAGCAAAAACTATAATTGGCATGAGATCACCCAGAAAAAAACTCGTTCTGGCTTGGGCATGAGATCACCCAAAAACACATTCTTCTACAACATCTTTAGGATCCTTTCTATCTCTTTCACTCATCACGGATCATGTGCACATGTTCCATGTTTTTTACGTATTTTTACATACATTTTTACACATTTTTACACATTTTGATCAAATTTTTCATATACACAACTTTGACTACTCGTTTTCTCTTCTCTTTTATAGGTCCGTCCTTATGGGAAGCAAAGCAATCACATCATCCATCATCAAACATCAACAAGTACAACGTGACATTTACACATATGCTTTCACCCCTAAGGTCATCATTTTTCACTTCCTCTTCTCTAGCTTCCACGCTTCACTTTTTATCACTCCACGCTTTTCCTTGTCTCCTCGACACACTTTTTGCCATCGATCTACATGGTTATCAAGTACGCATCTCTTATCTACTTTATTTTATTAAGCATTCACTCAACAACATAAAGTGGGGAAAATGTAGACACTAAATCACACACTTTGGGTACATTTCTAGTCCTGATCACATACCACTATTCATATGATTCCTAAGCGAGAAAATTACTAATTAATCATTATCTTTGGCCTCTTTGCTTTCTTTCTATTTTCCTTCTTGGTCTTACACACCTTCTTGCCCAAGTTGACCTTTAACACTTCATTTTTTTTTGAGTCTAGACACTAACGCCCATCCAGATGCCAACACCTGTGCAGCCCCCATCACCTCTGGGTGCCCCCGACCTCTTTATATCTTACTCGCATATTTTGGGTCCTTTCTAGCTATTAGGCATATTTATTTCTTACTAGTTAGCCTTTTAGTGGTTAATTATGAAATTCAAACAAGGGAATCATATAAATACAAAGCTATGTGATCATAATAAAGGACCAAGCACTAAGCATCTATTATCACCACCTAAGGTTACATCCAAAGGCCATTACAAGAGCATCAAAACATCCATATAACATCCATTCAAGGGATAAGGGACTGCATTCTTCTACATACACTTCATAGGAGGGGAATTTCATTTTTCCATGTACACATCTATCTACATTTTCTACATCTAGCTATTGTTTGCTATCAAGTGCAACTTGCACAAGAGCCACCTAGGGCACAATTCTACACACACACATACAAAACTACATGGAGTCTAAAATGTAGTGTAGCACCCGGATTGTAAGTTCACTCAATCAAGTGACTTTCGGGTCAGTCCAACTCCCATTTGTATATTTTTCTTTTTAGGATTTGATGTGTTTTGGGGTTTTTGGTGCTCTTTCTTCTTGTAGGTTTGGAGAACTCGATGATCTTACAAAAATTATATGTGATTAAAGGTGACATCCAACGAATATTTCGTGACCTTGTAAAAGTGGTTTTCTAAGGTTCTGAGTAGTCACAGGTGCCTAGAGAAGGTTTTAGGTCTCAAGTGCCCTCGACCCCTTTACAGCGCCCTCTTCCTAACATTCCCGATAACCGATGCAGCCTAACATTCACCAAGAAATCCCGTGAACACGGCACATCACTTAGCCTAGACCGAGTGCTCACCGAAGTGCACAAAGGTATCGGGCCCTCTTTAGGGTTGTTGTTGTAGGATGTTAGCATGATGAAGACTTAAAGCATTCATATCTATGACTAATATATCATTCTACAAAGTACATATTCAAATCTAGATCTAGAGAATAACAAACTTAAAAGATAACCATGATGAAATCAAGCATGCAAGAACCAATTATACTCAGGATTTGATACTCTGATTCAGCCAATATACTCCATTACATTAAACATGATAAATACATAGAAGCTGATTACAATAGATAATACCATAGTCTATGTGCACATCAAATTTGGCAGCATAACCTCACAATAACTTAGTTCTCACATGCCCCTATGCTACACAAGTTCATTACATATTTATAAGGGTGGGGAATTTCCCTTCACCACTTATCTAATCCCAAAATAGGTCGCATGCTATTATTAGCCACGTGTCATTACAAAAATAGCCACACATACAAGTGCGCTAACAATAGACTTCTTCTAGTTAACTACAAGTAGTAGATCTATTCTCAGATCCATGCAAAGCGCTTCGTAGCCGATCCTCCAAAAATATCCAATGTGTGTCACGTAAGTCTCTAACTGGTTTGTGTGCTCCACACGCCATCTCCAAAAATAGCTCCTCATCGTGAAAATGGCTAAGTCCCAAATATATCTCGTCCTCAGTGCACGATTCCTCTCCGATCCTCCCATGCTTTTGAATGCGCTCTACTCTCCCATGCAAACCTTCTATATGTTTTTCACTAAGTGCCAGATTTTGTCTGACCAACATTACCCCACACTAGTTGCATTGTCGCCCCAACAATGGTTGTCACCCAAAACGAATCAAAGAATATGAATAGAAGAAGAGAAATAATTTTTATGAATAAAAGAATGTCTTTACCCTATAGTATCTTCTGCTTCAACTTGAAGAATCAATTATGGATATTCTTCTTTTATTTCCACCTCTAAAGTCTGTCAATCATAGAGAGCACAACTTCCGCGCTTTTCTAGGATATCCACTACAATTAACTCTAACTCATCTTTTGCAATCTCTCATTTCTCATTCTGTAAGACCAACACAATGTTGGACATGGCAGTCATTCTTCCTTCTAATAGGTCCATCTTTTGCGTGATGAGTTTCCCAAGCTCATCCAACCTTTCCTTGTGTGGTTCTTGAGCTATTGTAAGGGCCTCACACTTCTGCTTGACAAGTGTTAATCATTTTGCATGGCCCAAGGTCTCATCTTTCATGGAATTTAGGACTTCACTATCTTCCAAAATGGTCTTGGTTCTTATAACGGCTTCTAGGGTTGTACAGATATTCAACGCTTGATCTGCTTTCTTCAATTCCTCCTACAAGCTCTAAAGTAACCCCTCATATGATGTAATATTTCTCATCACTAAAGCCTTCTCCCGCGCTCGCTTTCCCGTGTTGGATCCTTTGGTTCTGGCATGCATAGAGGTTCATCTTTAAGAACCAAGTCCACCAAGGTACTTACATAATGCATTGCTGAAGGAAACGTCTTGGGTACCTTTGGCTCTAAGTGTGGATTTTATTTCATGATATTGTCCTAAATTCCTCTGCCATGCTGATGAAAACAACATTTTTCTTATGTGCCAAGTCTTGTTCTTGCTTTAGGCACGCTATTTCTACATCTTTAGTCTTGATCTCCTCCCTCGGTGACTAATCATTACAACCTTATCCATATTTTAATGTGTAACTTTTATCGAGACCTTCACCAAAGCATTGCTCACTTGTTCATCTAACATAACAATAGGTTTTACTGTTATGTGTCTAGCCTGAGGTGTCTTCTTCAACCTCCTTGAAACACATGACTCTTCACATACATCAAAGTTTGGTTCATCTATGTGCGTGTACATGATCATGACAATTGCTTCCTTATGCGCATGGTTGTCGATCCGCATCCATCAACTCCCAACCATACAACTCTTTTGTGTCATTGTGCTTTGAAAATGGGCAAAAATTTTACCTATGTCCTCAGCATAGCCCATGACCAATGGAAGATATTCTCCACTTGTTCTCTTTGATCTTGGGCCCTTAGGAACTTGGGCTTCAAGATTCAGAGCTTGTTTTGTTGTACTCTGAGAAGTCTCATTCGTTGTCTCATTTGTCTCCTTTTCTCCCTCTTCTCCATCCTTCATTTCTTCATCCTTTTATTCTTCCACATTCTCTGGAGGTGTAGGGGAATTAGGTGCACTTTCCTTAGACTCTTCTGCATCCTCATTCAACTTCAACTTCCTTCTTCTTTTCTCAGTTGTCTCCTTCTATGGAGAGATTCGAGGTGATTTGCACACTGATTATGGAGTAGCACCTTGGGTCCTTATTCTCCTGAATACTCTTTTGAAGCGATGCTCTCCTTGTACCACATCCAAGTCCTCATCATCTCCTTCTTGTGGCTGAGGTGGAGTAGTCACGCACTTAACTTCTTCCCTATTTGGAGGTTATCTCCTGCCTCTATGCTCCAAACCACCACTATCTTCATGCTCCTCTTCTTCATCATCTACTTGTATTGTCTCTATGGGCTTAGGCGCTAGAACATTCTCCATTGTATGCTTACCTTTTGGTAGCCCTAAGAGTGCAAACTCATTCTCCACATACTTAGTGTTCTCTAGCTTGGGCTTGAGTTAGGTATACACAAGTGCTACTCTGGTGTCCCCAACTGCCAAGCTTACAGGCTTCATGCTTATAATATCTGAGATAAGCCTCTCAATGTAGGCATTCCTCCCTGGATATACATATTTCTTTCTTAGAGTGTGGTAGTTACAATCTACCTTGTCTGCATTGAAGGTCGTGGCGCACATCCAAAACTAGTGAACTAATGCCTGTAAATATCTTGTTGTGAAGGCATACAATATTTTACACCATGGGCTCCAAGCCTTGTCCTTCATCATAAATCACACGATGTAAAAATGTTGGTAGATTACAAATTGTACTATCTTACCCACCACCGAAGGCAACTCCTTGGGTATGTGTCACTCTTCTTAAAATGCCGCATGGAGTCTATCATACCACATCTCCACCCTCGGCTTGAATGGTCCTTTCATTGATCCATCATACAAGTAATTGCCAAATATTTCTATAGGTGACTTGTGTTTCATGGGGTACTCCCAAACCTTCTCCTTTGGCCCACCGGGCACTCCAATCTCTATAAACACCAAAGACAATAAAACAACACCAAAACTTATTCTATCACATGTCCATGCTTCTTTAATGATTGTCTTTGCTATGTGATCTACGATATTATAGACCACTCCTTGAGACATATTCTTTGCAACGTGTAGCCACATTGTGTTTACCTGTGACCATCTTTCTTGGTCATTCAAATTTATTACAAGATGTGCAGCTTGCCGCACTACTAGGTACTTCTTCAATTTGTCAATGTTCATGCCACACGGACCTTTGGTATACCCCAACTTCTTCCTTGTCTCTAGAATTGCAGCCTTATCTGTTAAATCACTTTCCAGATCCACTTCGAGGCCCTTAGTCCTCTCACCTTTTGAAATCAAGGCCGTTGTGATTTTAACCCTCCATCCAAAGAAAGTAGAAGAATTCCTCAAGGACTCTCGCTCATCAACCAAAGTGATACAATGGTTCATACTTCATAAATTATGGCAGCTCGCATAATGGTAGACTCTAATCTACTTTAATAAATTATCACCAACGTCATCGTACATTGGCATATCTTTTGTTATGCACTTGTTCATATTTGTGCTCAACAAAACATCGAAGTCCTTCTTATTATCTGATGTTCGATGGTTGTAATCATTGATTTTACATTGATGGATGTGGGAATCCCATTATTGTCCCACTATCATGCCCTTTAGGTACTTGCAAGATTTCTAAGAAATTACTCTCAAGAGCAATTTCTTCTTCCACTTCGACCTTTTTCTTCCCTTTTACTCCTATCATGGGTGCTTTCTTGATGTCATCTGAAAAATATCTCTTTTCTTCCCTTTGTAATCAAGCAAGTCAAAACCCTAGTTCAAATCTTCATTCCCTTGTGGAAATCATGTGCCCTAACTTGTTTCAGAACTCATCTACTTCGTTCAAACCCTTCACCTATGGGAACGCAAGCTTCTCTTGCACACAAACCTTCTCTCCACGTCTGGTTTCACACTCTTCGCACCTCAACACGATTTCTCAGCTCGTTTACACTTAGCTCTTTTCAAATTCTCTTAATTGCAATGGTAAAAATGAACTCGCATCCTATCCTTATATAGATTTTCAAAATTTAGTGCATTTATTGCTCCTCCACCTACCAACAATCCTCTCATTAATCAACCTGTTGTTGCAAATCAGCAGCACCCCTAGATGCAAATCGAGGCATCCGGTGTGATTACACAACATTGAAACCTCTCTCCAAGTGTGGGACTTGTAAAATGAGAGAGGAATCTCCATATTAGAGGCTGGTTCCTCAAACTCCTCGATTAGATCTATTTATTTGACAACCGCAGAGGTTCGATCCTAATTTTATCCTAGATCGCAAGGAGACAGGATAAGAAATGCAAAAATTGAAACTAAACTAATGATGGTGATGCACCAAAGGAGTGGTGAACATTTTTACTCATGAAAATAGACACAAATCAGAAATTTCAGCATAAAACATCATGCACAAAGTTGATAAGCTGTAATCAAAGGTTTTAAATGAAACAAACAACACATGCAAAGGACTCGAAAGCATTCACAAAGCATGCATTGTGATTTTCAACATCAAAATCCTTGCATTCCAACACCAAAGAGGCAAAAAGGCCTGTTATAATCCTGGAAGGTCTCGATACTTCTAAAATCACTTATCAAGATGAAAATGTAAGTCATTGCAAAAAGTGTTCAACCTTTCAAAAATGAGCCAAATCTGGCTTTTACAGTGCATGGGTCGAGCCTAGGAGAGAGAAAACGTGAAAAACATGGGAGCCATTCCTCATTGACCAAAATGCATTAAAAATAGCATGGAGGTCCTTACAAACCCATGCCCTGACATTTTTGACCATACTGGAGAAGAATGCGACCCATTTCGCATTAAAATTGGTTGTTGAAACGTCTGGTTTCGTCCATGGGCGCATACCAGAAGCGTTTTTTGATTTTCTCCCTCCAAACTAAACCAAAATTCAAAATTGACCATGGAATCATGTAGAGAATTTTACCATATTTCCATTGATATAAAGAATGTGAAAATCTGAGCTCTGGATCGAAAGTTATGGCCGTTTGAAGATTTAGGGCAAAAAGTGCCCAAAACGGATCTATGCGGAAAAAATTGAATTTCACCTCTTTTTTTGCATTTGGAAATTTTTTTCGAAAAATCCCCATGCTCCGCCTTCTGGATGACACGTGTCAAGCTCTGATTGGATCGGGCCTGGCTCTCCAAAAATTCCCGCCTTTTCCCCTTGAAAATTTGACATTTTTACTTTTGGGAAAAAATTTCATTTTCCCCCCGCGCTCCGCCTCCCGGGACACGTGTCGGTGTCTGATTAGCTGACAGGGGCCACGGGCTTCCTTTTCCTTTTGAGTTTTTTGGTGGAACTTTGTAAAATTTTACAAAAACTCCCCGAGCTCCGAACTCCCCTTGGACCCTAGGACACGTGTCCTAAGTTTATTAGCCGGGGCCACTCCTCCAAAATTTTGCCTTTGAAAATTCTCGGCCAACACTTAGAAACTTTTCCCTTTTTTTCTTCTACGCGCGAACTCCCCACCCTCTCTACCACGTGGCACAATATTATTGGCCACGGGCCCTCTGGTCCAATTTTCCCTTTGAAAATTTTAGAAAACCCTTAACAACTTTTCCGTTTTGTCCTCCGCCGACGCATGATGGTGAAGACACGTGGCAAAATTTGATTCGCTCGGGCCTTGCGGGGAAATTTTTGCTTTTGAATTTTTTGGCAAAACTTAGCCAAAATTTGCATCCTTCCTCGACGCCCGCGACCCTCCTCTGGACACGTGTCACGTCCTGATTGGTCCGGGCCAAATTTCAAAATTTTTCCGCAAACACTTAGCAAAATTTTTTTACTTTGCCTCCTCTCCCGACACGTGTCACGCTCTGATTCACCCAAGGCCCGGGCAAAAATTTTCCTTTTGCATTTTTGACCAAAACTTGAAAAAATTTCTAAGTTTTTCTCTCCTCTCCGCCACCTCCTGGGACACGTGGCAGCTTCCTATTGGCCATGGGCTTCCAAGGGGAAAATTTCCCACAAAAACTCCGCCGAGCCATAACTTGAAAAATATGAGGAGTTAGGAGGAAAACTTTACCTTTCTAGAAAGCTGAGAGAGAGCTCTATCCAATGGTGCCACTTCCAGAAAAATTTGAGTGCCTAAAAATCAAAAAAATGGAGACTGAGGCACAAGAGAGGTAAGAACACAAGGAGTTAGCCACAAAATGAGCAGGGGCACATTTTGGATAACAATTTTGGTGACTCAGAGGGGTCATCTACCTGCTAGATGAAAATACCAGTTGCCTGAAGCAGTCCATTGGGCATGGAGTCATCAAATTTCTATTTGGAACCCCAACCGACTTAGAATGTTGTAAGGAGGAAGATGGAAATCACAGGATGGAAGCAAGGACTACAAAACATCTCCAGGATAGCAAGTTGTGCCAAAGCACTTAGGGAAAGCAAAACTAACCTACAAAAAAAATGTGCACAAGCACTTGAAGGAATGGAAACCTAAGCTAATATTTACAAGGTGTAGAACTTCCCTTTAGAAGCAATGCTTGAGATAGATTCCATCGACTGAATCTGCAGCTTCTTCACCATCCAATGAAGCCAATTGGAAAGCATTGTTGTTTCTTGCACTTTGTGACCATGTATGGGCCACTCCAAATGGCATCAAATTTTGAATGCCTTCCGGTTTTGCTCTATTTCGCATCCCATTTTAACACTAGATCTCCAACCTGGAAAGATCTACTCTTGGCCTTCCCTGCACAAAGGTCTTCTTGATCAAAGCTTGATCCTTCTCCATTGCTTGGGATGCCCGATCTCTTATCTCTCAAGCTCCATCAACTCGCATATCTCACCTCCATGGGCTCAAACTCCAACAACTCTAATTGCTTCATGAGTTCCAATGTTGGCAACTCAAGTGACATGGGCAAGATTGCTTCTCTTCCATAAACAAGCCTGAATGGAGAGTTACCCGTGGATCTCTTGGGAGTTATCCTATCAGCCCATAAGGCTGATTTCAGTTTGGTATGCCAAGACCTCTGATTCTCATCAAGAGTCCTCCTAATGATCCTCAACAAGTTCTTGTTTGTAGATTCAGCCCGCCATTACCTCGAGGGTAATAGTTTGATGAAGTACTTAGGTAGATCCCTTCTTGACAGCCCACTCGGTTACTCACCTTAGATCCAATGAATGCCAATGCATTATCTCGAGATTATTGTAGCAGGTATGCCAAATCTGGTTACTATCCCCTCATAGAAGTCTAAGATGCTAGACTCATTTGCTTCCTTGAGTGCTACTGCTTCAGTCCACTTGGTGAAGTAGTCTGTGGCTATCAAAATCCACTTATGCCCTTGGCTTGAATTGGGATTAATGACTCCAATGAAGTCCAAACCCCATTGCATGAATGGCTGGTCAACTGAGATTGGATGCAATGGAAGGGCAGCAAGTCTCTCTTTTCCTGTGAAGAATGCACAATTCTTACACCTCTTGATCCATGCAAAGCAATCACTGAAAATCTTGGGCCAATAATAACCAGCCTTCATAATTTTTAGAGCTGTCACTCTTGGTGCAAAATGACCACCAGCTGGTCCACCATGGAACTCTTCCAACACCCTATGAATCTGATTTGTGCTAATGCATCTCAACAACACTCCATTCACATCTTTCTTGAACAAAACTCCATCAACAATGGCATATGGGATAGCCTGCAATCTGAAGTGTCTTCTTTGGGTCTTGTTCATCTCTGGAGGGCATAGGCCTGTGCTTAGGAAGTGTATTATACCTTGGGTCCAGCAAGGAGTGGGGACAACATTATTTTCTTCTTGAGTGCCACTTGGCTCATGGCTGTCTTGAACTGTCAAAACAACCTCTTCTTCATTACATACTTCTTTTTGCTTCCCCAAAATCAGCTGCTCACACAATCCTTTTCCTCTTACCAGCTTGGTGACCTTGATCTCAATGTCATACTCCATGACATGAGTGATCCAACCTGCCCTTTTCTCATTCAAATCCTTGTTGAGGAGGAAGTCTTTAACCCCAGCATGAGAGACCAGCAACTGGACTTTGTTGTTTGAGACTAAATGCTTGAATTTCTTCAAGCTTCTGATTACTGCAAGCACATGCTTCTCAATAAAAGAATACCTCACCTCATAGTCATCTAGGCTCTAGCTGAAGAAAGTAATTGGTTGTTCATCGTTGTCCTTGTTCTGCTGTACCAAAATGGTAGAAATAGTATCATTACCTCCAAATGCATAGAGGATGAAATCCTTGGAGAAGTCCGGGTTGATGAGAGTTGGTGCTTGAGAGATGGCTTCTTTGATTGCTTCAAAACTCTCCTTGCCTTCTGCTGTCCACTTGAAAGCCATGCTTTTCTTTAACATTTTGGTGATAGGTTTGACAAGGGCTGCAAAATCTGGGACAAACCTCCGAACAAAGTTTATCCTCCCCAAGAAACTTTGAAGGGATTTCTTGTGGCTTGGCAATGGTAGTGCTCTTATGGCTCCAACCCTCTCTGGATCAATTGCTAATCCTTCCTTGGAGACAATATGGCCAAGGAGCTTTCCTTCATGTGCAAGAAAGATACACTTCTTAGGATTCAAAGACACTCCAAATCTCCTGCACCTCGTGAAGACTTGTCTCAAATGAGAGAGGTGGTCTCGCTCGCATTTCTGGAAAAAAGTGATATCATCAAGGTATATCAGCACCATGTTGTTAATCAAACCTTTCAACGCCATGTCCATTGCTCTTTGGAAGGTAAAGCACTAGCGTTGGACAACCCAAATGGCATTTTCTCGTATGCATAAGTTCCCATTTGTTGTAAGGCTGTCTTGAACTCGGTCTTCTTCCTTCACCATAATCTGATTGTAGCCCGAGTAGCCATCAAGTAGTGAAACCTCTCGAGCCACCACAACTTGCAAGATTTTCTCCATGGAAGGGAGTGGGTAATGGTCCTGAGAGATGCTCTATTCAAGTCTCTCAAGTCAACACACAATCTGATCTCTCCACTCTTCTTTTTCTCGATCGGAACCAAGTTGGCAACCCAACTAGAATGCTTGATTGGGAATATGATCCTTGACTCAATCAGCTTGTTCAATTATTTCCTCATGAGAGGCTCCATGTGTGGATTGACTGGTCTTTGTTTCTACCTGATGGCTTAGTATTTGGATCCAATTCAATGGTATGTTGAGCTAAGTTGGGATTGAAACCTTTCAAGTCTTCATAGCTCCAAGCAAACACATCAGGGAACTCTTGACACAGTTGTATGAACTCATACCTTTCTTGTTCAGTTGTCATCTTTCCAATTTGCAATGGTTTGTTCTCTTCCACCAAGATGGATACTGAATCCTCTCTCTTGACCTGAATGTTTGCTTTCTCCTTCCTAAACTGATCATTGGGATTAAAAATGGACTCCAAAGTGATAAGTCCCTTGGGCAGCTTGTTAGTTCTCAGTTGTACCACTTGGTCACCATACTGCTGTTCCAATTTTTCTTGATTCTTAGCCGAGAACTCAGGCTTCTTCTTGCAAGAAATGGATGATTTGCTGGTCATTTTCAAACACTTGCCAACCGACATTGTTATCCAAGATGAAGGCCTCACAATCACGTGGATGTTTGGTTGTACCTTGTCTTGTTGAATGCTTTCCACAATGTCAAAGGCTGCCCTACGCTGCAAGCCTGCACAAGCAGCTTGGTTCTCTTTCCTAGGAATGGATTTGATGCCAAAACCTTCAAAATCTTCCATGAGGTCCCATACCCGCTCTTGTAGCACTTGAGTAGATCATTCTTGGCAAAGATGTTGTCCCTTGACTCCGATTTACAATCAATTCACTCGTCACCAAAGACTTGCAAGTTTTTTATTCCTCTCTTTATTGCCCAATGCATCCTCTTGCACCAAGGCTTCATATTCAGCAAGTGTTATTGGAGCATGCAAACTGAAATCTAAAAGTTGAATAGTACTTTACTCCTTGAGGTGAAAAAGCATGGCTCCACCTCCCGCACCTTGTCTACTCCTTGATCCATCAAAAACAGCTGCCATACCTCATTGTCATCCTTATGGTTTGGCTTGGTGATGCTAGGAATGGGCTGATCTTCTTCATGTATGCAATAGACCCCTAGCTCGATTCTTCTACTTGATAAGGATCAAAAGCATGTACCTTGTTTTCCCATTCATCAAGAGTTAGATCCGGGATGCTTCCAACCTTGGTGTCAGCTTCATCAGTGCTTGGGTGATCTTCTTGATCAAATGTTGAACAATTGGCATTGATCTGACTTGGAGTGTAGGGCTCAATGTGGAAGTTTGCAATAGGTTCAGACCTGATTGTAGCTTTGGTTCCATACCTCATTTCAACAAAGATGTGTGACCAATCAGCAGACAAATATCCTCCAATCTTGGTTGTGAAGTCCCTTGACAAGCATAGGGCAAAGAGTGGTGGAAGGTCTATAACTGATACATCTTGTAAAACAACAACATTTGGACATGCATGCAAGGTAAGACTCAAGTTTCTAATCACTCCAATATGTTATTGTTACCGCTGTCCCATCTACCGCACTACCCCTTTGGATATGGTTTCATACTAGAGCCCTAGCCGATCAGCTATTTGTTTAGGCATCACCGAGCTACTTGCCCCTAATCTATCATGCAATTGTGCACTAACTGATTTCCAATGATTAATGAAACACATAGAAAGGAGGGGGCTTCAACATTTTACCTTCTGTCCTCCATGATTCCCCTCAGTGGGGCAGCATTTGTGAGCACTTCTCTTGCATCGAACTTGCTGATTCGAAGTTGGTCCAGTCCTTCATGGCAGCTTGTAGCAAATCTCTTTGGCCTCGGGATAGATAGGGATTCCCACATTGATATATTTACATTTGTCTTCTTCATTCGATCAATGATATCTTGAATGGTGATGAAGGATCTCTTTGCTGTCCCTTGGTAGCACATTCACTCCTTGCACGTGGGCAGCAACAACCGGTATTTGAGTTGGTCTAGAGCTGTTCTTGGCTGCCCTTATGCATTTGAAATTGGATTTTGTTTGCCAACCATTTGTGGAGCCATGGGAGGTTGTGGATTGGTTGGAGCTAATGGCTGCTCTTCACCCAAATTCCTTCTTTTTGACCTTGTGTTGGCTGCAACACCTGAGAGACTCGCTTGATTCATGCCACGTAAATATTCTCTTGCCACATTTTTACCAATGTGGTGTCATTTGGGGCTGATTGTTGTTGGAATGTTTCTTGTTGTTGGTTGTTTCTTGACGCCCTCACCCTCCACACCAGTAGTTGTCACCATTAATGCTTGATTCAAAGCACCATTGAAGCACATGGATTGGTTGTGAGGTTCATTGCATGGAAAACACCAATCATACTCCTGAGCAACATTGTTTTGTGTTGGCACCAATGCCTTAGAGGCAGATATGGCATTAGGATTATAGGGCTGAAATGGTCTATTGGCAGGAGGCCTTGTTTGATTTATATTTGCAGCTGGATTAGGAGGTCTTTGTGGTTGGTATGGCTACCTGTTAGGCTGAGCTTGGGGCTGATAAGAAGGTCTAAAACCTTGGGCTTGTTGCCTCTTGAGAGTAACCAGCTCATTGCCTAGGTTTTGCAATTGCTTCATGACTTCTTGAAGCTCATTTGGGGCACTTGGAGATGAAGTAGAAGCTTCATTTGAACTCTGATTTCTAGGAGTGGGAGAAGGAGCCAAATTAGGTGCTTGATTAGTGTTTGGGCTCTCTAAACTTGGAAACAATGGCATGGGAGGTCTAGGGGCTAGTTTGCCAGCTTGGATCAAACAATTTTCAGCCCTAATGGCAATGCTATAAGCCATAGGGATAGTTATGCCTCCCATGGACTGAATCAACATAGAAATATCAGAATTTAGAGCTTTGAGGTAGTAGAGAAAAGCACCTTTCTCGCCGCTGGCCTGATTGCCACTGGAATTCTCTCCCAAGTCTTTGAAATCTGAAATTGAAATCACCACCACCTGCTCATTGGGAGCTCTCTTGATGGTTGTCAGCTGCTCCAAAAGAGACAAGTTGTCTCCCTTCTCTCCAAATTGCTCATGAAGTGCTATACATAGCTGGTTCCAATTTGTGATAGAACCAGCTCCAAGGCTCCTAAACCATTGCAATGCCTTCCCTTTGAATGAAGATGCCAGCAATTTGACAGCCACTTGCATCTCATTGATTTCATGAATTGCACAAAGGTTGGCAATGTCTTTAACATGATCACCTGGAGTAGTCTGATTCTCTCCAGTGAAGTATGGAATGTTTTTCAAGGCTGCAATTGGAATTAGATGTTGTGCATTGAGGGCAAGTGGGCTGCTGCCTATGAAATTGACATAGGGGTTGTTTTGTGCCATTCTAATTGGTCTTAAAACCCTTGTTGACTGAATGAAAGGCCTACCAGGTGGAGGAGTTGAGAGAGTTCTATTTGGTGGAGATGGAGACCTTTGAATCCTTCTTCCTCTTTGCCTTCTTCTTGGAGATAACTATAGGTATTCAAACAACACCTCTTCTTCTCCAACTCTTGACCTTGTGGTGATTCTTCTCATGAGTTTTCGTGCCTGCACTCGCTGAAACCAGCTTGATTCTTCACCTAGAGTCGCCAGATGTGCAATTTATAGCTCTTTTGAAGCAAGAAAATTACAGAAGATGCACATCAACTTTGCTGCAATAAAAATGAGACCTCTAAGGTCCCACCGGGTGTGCCAAAACTGTTGTTGCAAATCAGCAAAGACCCGTAGATGCAAATCAGGTTTCTAAGTTGATATTTCAGGCATCCAGTGTGATTGCACAACATTGAAACCTCTCTCCAAGTGTGGGACTTGTAAAATGAGAGAGGAATCTCTAGATTAGAGGTTGGTTCCTCAAACTCCTCTGATTAGATCTATTATTTGCACAACTGCAGAGGTTCAGATCCTAATTTTATCCTAGATTGCAAGGAGACAGGGATAAGAAATGCAAAAATTGAAACTAAACTAATGATGGTGATGCACCAAAGGAGTGGTGAACATTTTTGCTCATGCAAATAGACACAAATCAGAAATTGCAGCATAAAACATCATGCACAGGTTGATAAGCTATAATCAAAGGTTTGAAATGAAACAAACAACACATGCAAAGGACTGAAAGCATTCACAGAGCCTGCATTGTGATTTTCAACATCAAAATCCTTGCATTCCAACACCAAAGAGGCAAAAAAGGCCTGTTATAATCCCTGGAAGGTCTGATACTTCTAAAATCACTTGTTGAAGATGAAAACAGAAACTTGCTGTGCAAAAAGTGTTCAACCCATCAAAAAATGAGCCAAATCTGGCTTTTACAGTGCATGGGTCGAGCCCAGGAGAGAGAAAACATGAAAACACATGGGAGCCATTCCTCATTGACCAAAATGCATTAAAAACAGCATGGAGGTCCTTACAAACCCATGCCCTGACATTTTTGACCATACTGGAGAAGAATGCGACCCATTTCGCATTAAAATTGGTTGTTGAAACGTCAGTTCTATCCATGGGCGCATACCAGAAGTGTTTTTTTATTTTCTCCCTCCAAACTGAACCAAAATTCAAAATTGACCATGGAATCATGTAGAGAATTTTACCATATTTCCATTGATATAAAGAACGTGAAAATCTGAGCTCTGGATCGAAAGTTATGGCCATTTGAAGATTTAGGGCAAAAACAGGCCCAAAACGGATCGGCGGGAAAAAATTTTGAATTTCACCTCTTTTTTTGCATTTGGAAATTTTTTTCAAAAATCCCCATGCTCCGCCTTCTAGATGACACGTGTCAAGCTCTGATTGGATGGGCCTGGCTCTCAAAAATTCCTGTGGCCTTTTCCCTTGAAAATTTGACATTTTTACTTTGGGAAAAATTTCATTTTCCCCGCGCCCGCCTCCCGGGACATGTGTAGTGTGTCTGACATTTGTGGGGGCGCGGGCTAACCTTTTGCCTTTGAATTTTTTGCCGAAAACTTTGTAAAATTTTACAAAAACTCCCCGAGCTCCGAACTCCCCTTGGACCCTAGGACACGTGTCCTAAGTTTATTAGCCGGGGCCACTCCTCCAAAATTTTGCCTTTGAAAATTCTCGGCCAACACTTAGAAACTTTTCCTTTTTTTTCTTCTGCGCCGCGAACTCCCCGCCCTCTCTGCCACATGGCACAATATTATTGGCCGCGGGCCCTCTGGTCCAATTTTCCCTTTGAAAATTTTGAAAACCCTTAACAACTTTTCCATTTTGTCCTCCGCCGACGCATGATGGTGAAGACACGTGGCAAAATTTGATTCGCTCGGGCCTTGCGGGGAAATTTTTGCTTTTGAATTTTTTGGCAAAACTTAGCCAAAATTTGCATCCTTCCTCCGATGCCCACGACCCTCCTCTGGACACGTGTCGCATCCCGATTGATCTAGGCCAAATTTCAAAAAAATCGCGCAAAACACTTAGCAAATTTTTTTTACTTTGCCTCCTCTCCCGACACGTGTCACGCTTCTCGATTCGCCTGGCGTGGCCCGCTGGCAAAAATTTTCCTTTTGCATTTTTTGACCAAAACTTGAAAAAATTTCTAAGTTTTTTTCTCTCCTCTCCGCCACCTTCCAAGGGGAAAATTTCCCACAAAAACTCCGCCGAGCCATAACTTGGAAAATATGAGGAGTTAGGAGGAAAAATTTACCTTTCGGAAAGCCGAGAGAGAGCTCTATCCAATGGTGCCATTTTCTAGAAAATTTTGAGTGCCTAAAAATAAAAAAAATGGAGACTCGAGGCACAAGAGAGGCAAGAACACAAGGAGTTAGCCACAAAAATGAGCAGGGGCACATTTTTGATAACACAACCATTTTCGTTTCTTGGAGCATAAATCTTCGTGCCCAAGCTATAACCTTTTAGTGTGCCTTCCTACCTTTTGGCTACAGACTTCTCTTCGGCCTGTAGCCCATGCACCTAAGTACCTCGTCATTTGTGCCTTCCACTTTGGTAGTCTTCTTGGCCTCTATTTACCTCACATTTATGCTTGTTTCTTCATCCGCCTCCATCTATGGTCCTCATTTCTAGAAGTAATATTTTTCCAATTCTCCATCTTGAATAACACCCTATAGTTAGTTCCTTTCACGTGTACTTATCTTCATCATTCCTATACCTGGATATCAATAACCTACCCCACACCGAGGGTATGTGCAGTCCTCTGCGCATAAAAAATCTGCAAATAGTAATTATCTTCTAGCGCGTAAACATGCTTATTACATAAACACACCAACTAAATTGACAAAGCATAGTGACAAAGAAGGAAACACATTAAGGAAATGCAGAATTAAAAACCTAATCTAAATGACAACACTGCCTTATTACAAACACCAAGAAGACTTATTTATAGTAGGGCTTCAGCCTACTCCTGTTGAAGTATCCAGGTAATTGTATTCCATCAAGCACCTCTAATTGACAAGCGCATGTTTCAAGTATGTGAGTGATAACATATGGCCCCAACCAATGTACTTGAGTTTTCCTAGATGGCACAAAAATTTAGAATCGTAAAGGAGCACAATATGTCCTATCTCGAGCTTTTTATCCCCGATGTGCCTGCATGTCATGCTTTCTACTTGACCTTCTCTTGTTTTTTTACTCCAATGTGTTATTTCTCATCACTCATCCAACTTGATTAACTTTTCAATCCGTTCTTCTAATGCTTGCTCATCAGCTAGACTAACTCCAGCCGTGCATGGAATACATAAAATAGGTAACATGAATTCCATATGAAGAATCGCATACTTCTTCACGCCAAACACTAACTGAAATGGTGTGAATTTTTTCAACCTTTTATATGTTGTTCAATATGCCCAAAGTACTACAGATACTTTATCATCCCAATCCTTTCTTCCAACATCATAAATTTTTGTCAATGTCTAGCTCAAAATTTTGTTCAAAGCCTCAAGCAATCCCATTTCCCGAGGATGATATGGTGTAGTCTTATGGTGTGCAATCATGAATTCATCTAATAAAATTTTAATTGTCTCATTTAGAAAGTGTGTGCCCCTATCATTGGTCAAACTTAAAGGACATCCATATCATGTAATAACATTTTCCCATAGAAACCTAGCTATTGTAGTCGTTGTGCAATCCTTTGTAGTGTTGCTTCTACCCACCTTGTCAAATAATCTGTGCAAGTTATGATATAGCGTGATCCAGTTATGTGCACAGCTGGTGAAATAGGACCCACAAAATCTATATCCCATTTCTCAAATGGATTTGCACTAGGAATAGGCCTTAATGGCATCTCATCTCATTGTCCCATTTTGCCAAGACATTGACAATGATCACAAGCTTTGCAATAATCCTTACACTCTTTATATAGGGTCTCCCACCATAATCTAGAGTAGAATCTTACGCACATAGTGACGTCACCTGCATAGTGGCCACCTGCAATACCACCATGAGCTTCCTCCATGATATATGTGTGCTCATGTTCTAGTACACAATGACGCAATACTTCATACCACCTAATTTGTACAGGTCACCACTAATCAACATATAGGGTGCCATGGTATAGCAAGTTGTTTCTTCTCTAAGGATTTCATTCCTTCTGGTGTCATGCCTATTCGTAGAAAGACAACAATGTCCTCTAATTCCAATGGCACTCATTGTAACCTATATAATTGTGCATTTGGCATGGTATCTTCAATTGCATGTGCTTCTTCTCCTGATTGTATTCGGATAAATGGTCTGGTCTAGAATTACTTTTCCTAGTTTTACCACAACTGTGAAATCAAATTCTTGAAATAAGAGTACCCATCTGCATATGTGCCCTTGTAAAATGGGTTTGTTTACCAAATACTTCAATGTCATGTGATCTGTATAAAAGACAAATGGTGTAGCCATCAGGTCTTGTCAAAATTTATGTAGTGCATAGATCATTGACAAAGCTTCATTATCTCGTAGTTATGTAGTTTTGTTCCAAGAGTCATCTTTCTACTAGAAAAATAGATAGGATGATCTATAATACCTTCTCTAGGTTGAGTCAATACTACTCCAATGGTTGTGCCAGAGGCATCCACATGTACATGAAATGGTTTGTCCCATGAAGGAAAATGCAGAATAGGTGTGGTAGTAAGTTTCTCCTTTAATGTCTCAAATGCGCATTGTTGCGGTTCTCCCTAGTAGAACGTACCTTTCCCTTTCAGTAACTCCTCCAATGGTGCGTGCAACTTTGGCATATCCTTTAATAAACTTCCTATAATATCTTGTATGACCCAAAAATCCATGCACCTCACTCTGAAAGTAGGCTCCTTTAGGCCTATAATGACTGCAACCTTAGTTGGATCAACCAACAAACCTTCCTTGCAGATTATGTGTCCTAACATAGTATCCCAAATGGTGTAGCAAATATGCACTTCTTGATGTTCAAAGAGATACTCAACTGTCTACATCTTTCAAACATTAAGTGCAGATTGTCACAATGATCCTTAACTAATCCATACACCATCCAATCATCCAAATAAACCTATAAGAAGTTGTGAATAAACTCCTTGAACGCTTGAACAACTATGTACATGAAAATACAAAGCAGGCACATTTTTCAGACCAAAAGGCATCACAATATAGGTGAAGCTACCCCATTTAGTAGTAAAAGTAGTCTTTTCCTAATCCTCCTGGGTAATCCTAACCTGATGATACCCAGAGAACCCATTTGTAAACAAATAGATTTCACGCCCTGTAATGCCTTCTAAGATCTCCTCAAAGTGAATAGCATAGAAAGGGATAGTCACACACACGCAACATTCAGCTCACCCGTAGTCCACATAGATCCTAATCCGGCCATCCTTCTTGATCTCGATCACCATTGGAATAACCCAGTTTGACTTGTTGAGGGGCTTGATAATCCCAAACTTCAACATTTTGTCAATCTCTTCTTTGACCTTTTCACGCAAGTAGTGGTTCATCTTGTATGGTATCTTTAGAACCGGGCATGCACCCTTCTTTAAGATTTATCTTTATCTCCCCTAATGATTCATGTACGCCTTTAAGTTCATGGTACCCTCGAGGGAATAAGTCCTAATAATCCCATAGTAGCTCTATGATTTTTGCCACTTTAGAGTCTAACCAATAGTCTCCAATTATGGCTTCCTTAGGCTCAACATTTGATCCAATATTGACCTTCATCATCTTCATAGGTTCATGATAGGCACGCGTGGTCTTATCTGCACTGTCTAACACCTCACACCTACTTGTTGAATGGTTTATATCTAGATCTTCTACTTCTTCGTCATCCACTAAGTAGACCATTTTTCCTTTTTCTTTCTCAAGGAAAGCATGCTAAAGTAGTGTGGCGTTGGCCTCTGTCTCTTCAACAAGACGCACTCCTGAGGTTCCTTCATCCAATAACTCCTGAAGGAGTTCTTCAGCCTTGGCACTATCTCCCATAGTTAAGTGCTTTATGACCTTTAATGCTTCTTCCACCAGAGGCTTGGTATAAAAGAATTCAAACGCGTCAGGTCATTCCTATAATTAAATCCTTCCAATTTCCAGTCTCTCTATAGATTTTTACATATACATACCAAGCACACGCGTAACCTTGTAAAGTGGAATAAAACTTATGCACCAGAGCAAAGGTGGTAAAGCTCCCCGCCCTTTATCTAGAGTCTCTCACACTTTTGAACGTGGTGTGGAACATGTTGATTACCATGATAAGTACATATTTGAGTAGGTGCATTGCTCCTATAGAACCTAGTGTTAAGAGCAATCCTAATTTTATTCCATCCTACAAGATTATCCTTGTGGACCACCCACCTAAAAGGAACGATAACCAAATCGCATCATACCAAGCTAAGAACACAAATGCTAATAAAACATCACGATCAATAAGATGAAATCAATTCACCGAAATAACTTTACATAAACATTTTGCAAACAAATGAGCAAATATATCATATATTATTATGGAACTCAATGAAATACAATGAGAATGGACCTTTCTTATATAGGCAAGGAATAACAATCTAAGAACCAATCAAGGTCGTAGATCAAGCCATAAATCATGGAAAGAACTAGTCAAGTCCATAGATTTATGAAAGAACTAGACATCAAGGATCTAGTCAATACCATAGATCTAGGAAAGAACTAGTCAATACCATAGATCAAGGAAAGAACTATACCTAACAACTAGATAATATCTCCTAATATCTAAATAAATAAAAATAAATATCCACACACATAAGTGGGTGAGGATAAATACAATAAAGGTAAATAATGTACCTAGGTGAACATGAGCTAAGGTAAATACCTACTCTAACACCCCCTCAAGTGAAGCTAAGGGCCAAAATAGAAGTGGCATGTCCACAATATGAGTCCCGAAAACTAGGCCTAATGAGGTACTCATGTACAATATATCCATGAAGAAATCTCAAACCAAAAGAAGGAAAGAATCCTACTAGAAGGAAAGAGAAAGAATAAGAAGGAAGATGTTCTCACGAACACCCCCAAGAACAACTTCTGAAACCCCAAACATTCCACGCAACTCAAGGTAGTGAGGTGATGCAAAAGGCTTTGTAAAGATGTCTGCAACTTGTTGTTGAGTCGGAATGTACTCCAAGCAAAGAACTCCATCATGAATGTGCTGACGAATGAAGTGGATGTGTATCTCAATATGCTTGGTCTGTTGGTGCTCAAGCGGGTCAGTAAGAAATGTGAATTACACTTTAGTTATCACACCAAAGTACATCGATGAATATTATGGGAATCTAAACTCTATCAATAATCGATGAAGCCAAAGAATCTTGACGCGTTGTAACCGCTGCCCCGTACTCGCCTCCGAAGATGAAAGTGCAATAGCACATTTTTTTGCACGCCAAGAATCGGAGAAGAACCAAGATAGAAAAGATAGCCAGGAAGTGGAACGCACTGTCATCATGATAGAACCTACCCAATCGAATCTCAGTATACCCAACCAACTGAGTAGAACCCCTAGTGTAGTGTAGGCCAAAGTGGGAAGTGCCATGTAAATAGCGCAAAATCCTTTTAGCAGCCTACCAGTGACTACTATGAGGAGAATGTGCAAACTAAGATACAAGCCCTACTGCAAATGAAATATCAAGGCAAGTATGGGTCAAGTACATGAGACTCCCAACCAACTACCTATACAATGTAGGATCACAAAGTGGTGTGGTACATGTGGATGTAAGAGTAACTCCATACTGAAAAGGAGATGGACTTGGCTTGCAATCAGCCATATCAAAGCACCTAAGAAGATCATGGGTGTACTTTTGCTGACTCAAATGAATCCTTGAATCTATCTAAGAAATTTTAAACCAAGGAAATAATGCAATAACCCAAGATTTGTCATGTCAAACTCGTGTAGAAAGAGCCCTTTGAATACTCGAATGTGGGAAGAAGAGTTGCTAGTAAGTAACAGATCATCAATATACAAGATAAGTATCACAATATCCTCACCAACATGTTGGAGATACACTGTATGATCGGAGTGACAACGAACAAAACTAGTAGATAGAAGAAAAGAATCCATCTTCTATACCAAGCCCGAGGGGCTTGTTTGAGACCGTAGAGAGACCTTCGAAGCCGAAAAACAAGAGAATAATCCTGAACAAATCCAACTAGTTGCTCCATATATATTTCCTCTTATAGATCTCCATGTAAGAAGGCACTCTTCACATCCATCTTGGTATACAGGCCACCCATGTGATGCAACAATAGCAAGTACAAGGTGTACATAATCCATCTTGGCAACGGTGAAAATTCTCAGAGTAATCAATACCTTCAACTTGTGAAAAACCCTTTGCAACAAGACGAGCCTTATACTTGTCAATGGACCCATCAGCTATGTATTTGGTTTGGTATACCCACTTACACCTAACCATATTTCTTCCTTTAGGAAGAGATACCAAATCCCAAGTATGATTCTTCATCAAAGAAAATACCATTGTCATCACATCATCCCACTCCTGTATCCCATGAGCCTTTGAAAAAGACTATGGATCCTCATAAACTGCCTGACACAAAAGTCCAAAACCTATAGAATGTGTGTGATGATGCCTAGTGGGTGGAAGATCCTCTATGAAAGGTGTTGCCTCAGAAACTATAGTACGAGCCCACTTAGGCATAGTGACAACATCAGTGGGAATAGGATCCTCAACGACATCTATAACCTCCTCATCAATCTCCTCAAAGAAAGGATCCTCAAGATGAGATGAAGAAGAAGAAGGAATGAAAAAGATGAAAAATCATAAGTGAAACATCATCAAACTAAATGTAACATCATGTGTATCGGGATCTAAAAGATGATAAGCTCTCATGTCCTCACAATACCCTACAAAGATCAAGGGTTATTCTTCTTATCCAAAGCTTTCCTTTTCTTCTTTGGCACAAAGGCCCAAACATGGCTCCTAAAACTTGAAAAAATGAGACATTTGGCTTAGTGTTGGACCAAGCTTCCTCTCGGAGTCAAATGCTCAAGTGCTCTATGTGGTGTGTGATTCTGAATATAGTTAGCACAATTAATTGCTTCTTCCCAATAGATAGGAGGTATATCTCTAGAATGCATCATACAATTAGCCATTTCCTTCAAAGTTTATTCTTCCTTTTTGCTAAGCCATTTTGTTGTGGAGTATGAGGAACAAAATGTTGGTGAATAATGCCTTGAGTTGCCAAAAGTCGAAAACTCATTGTTGAAGTACTCCCCCCATTATTAGTATGAAGGTTCTTTATGCTACTAGAAGATTGTTTCTCGACCAAAGCCTTGAAGACTTTGAAGTGTGAAAAAACATCACTTTTGTACTTGAGAAAATAAACCCAAGTACGCCTCGAGAAATTATCAATAAATGTAAGTGCATACTTAGCTCCATTGAAAAATGGGGTAGGAAAAACCATCAAGTCACTATGCATAATCTCAAGTGGTGAAGAAGTTCTCTTAGACAAATTCTTAGGAAAAGGATCTTGGTGTTGTTTTCCTAATGCATAACCATGACAAACTCCTCAAGACAAGAAACTATAGGAAGACCATTTACCATACCATGAGTGCTCAACTCCTTCAAATATTTGTAATTGAGATGTCTAAATATTTCATGTCAAAGCTTATTCTTGAAGCTGCATGAGAAACCAATCGTGTCCCTATATTAGAAGTGTCATCAAAACCCTCGGAGTGATATAGTCTAGAACTATGATCAATAATACCATGAGCAACAAGTGAATAAGGCTCCAACAAAGTTCTTACTTCTGCCCCATGTGGTGTAAAAGTAATTGTTTTCCTTGACCAAATGACAAATTTGATACATAGAAAGCAAATTTGTAGTGATATTAGGAACATATAGGGCATCTTGGATATTTCCACCATCAAGTTGTACATCACCTTTTCCTCAACGAGAAAAAAGGAAGAATCTCCAACCTCAATTTTGGAAGTAAAACTCAAACCTAGAGAAACAAAAAGACTCCTTGGAAGAAGTCATGTGATGAGAAGCGCTAGAATCTATAACCCTATTTTTCGCAAGTGGTGATTGAGATCTTCCAACAACATTAACTACTTTTCCATGTTGATTAGAAGGAGGTGGAGTGGAGATAGAATTTTTGTTTATTTCTTGCATCCTCTAAGGCTTGCATTCACTTATAACACCTATTTTCTTCATGATTACTACCCCCACAAAAAGAGCATGAATGGCTAGACTTATTATCGATTTAGAAGACTCCTTGGGTTTTGAGTTGTTTTCTTTGGGTTTAGGAGCATTTTGAGATGGAGAAGGTGTGGATTTGGTTTTACTATTTGGTTTTCCCTTGCCCTTAGGATTAGATGCAACTAATGCCTTTTGAGAGGTGGAAGACTCAAGGTGAGACAATTTGGATTCTTCCCTAGTAAGTATTTCACAAAATGTTTCTAAGTTAGGCATTTTGAATGTGTCACCTAAGGCATCCATGCTAGAGAAAAAGGTAGAAGCAAAAATTTGGAATGGTCCTCTCAACTTGGATAGAATCAAGTAAACACACTCTTCATCTTTCTTATCTCTTCCACTCCCCTTCAATTGTGTCAACAAATGCTTGAACTTGGTAAGATAGTCTATAATTGTTGGAAAATCTTCAAGATTAAGAGAGGTGATCTCAATTTCAAGTTGCATGGCTCTCATATGATCCACCTTACCAAATAAATCCTCTAATTTCTCCCATATTTTGAAAGGATAATCACACTTTTCCAAATGAAATAAAAGACTGTCACTTACATAAGTTCCTATCAAACCCATACACTCATCAAATTTACACACCGGTCTTGAAATTTCTCATATTCTCATATTCTCTAGTTAAAGCCCATAATCCTTTCCACTTAATTATTATTTCCATTCTTAGTTTCCATGTGTGGTAATTATGTGTTGTTAATGGTTCAACATGATCTAATGCAAAAGTAGCTAAAAAATCACCAAAAAGTAATGCAAGAACTAAGGAATGCAACAAGAGCCCCAAACAAAGCAACAAGAGCTCCCCATATTTTGACACTTTATAATGAGTGCATGTTACAATATGACACTTTATAATTATAGTGCAATTCTCAAAATAAATATTTCAATGGAAATAGCATGGAAAAACAAACACTTTTGCAAAAAATGACACTCAAAACCGAGTTACCGATCAAAAGTTACAAGCTTTTCAATATTATGCTCTACTATTTATTTTAGTTGCCACTAAAATAGAATAAAATACTCTTGCCTTCACCACACAAATAAAATGAAAGGGGGTTGGAGTTAAGCACCTACTAGTAGGAATCACAAGCTTTAAGCCCTCATATGATCATACCATATGAAGGCGCTAAGGCCGAAAATGACCTTCGTCGCCCAAAATAGTAGTCTCATGGATTTTCCCGAAATGACAAATCATGCATAGCCGCCCGTGGACCCCTGCCAAAAGAGGAAAGAAACGTCTTTTCTGAAAAATCCCCCTTGCACGCTAACCGAGAATACTATACCTATAGAAATAAAAACCTAGATCTGATCTCGAAAAACTTGAAAAACCCATAAAATGATTTGTTGGTTTTCTTCACAGTTGACACGGATCCCGAGGAAAACCACCACGTTTCTCTACACAACAAAAAAATGACTGCCTCGAAATGGTCGAGTTTACAGTCGATCTTAGGGTTTTGCCACCTTCCGGATCCAATGAAAGTGTCTTTTTGCATAAAAATGCATGCATCGAAAAAAATACGAGCAAATCCAAATATATGAATGTATAAATTATTTATTTGTACAAAATAAAACTTACAGATGGATGTCAACAACAATCTTACGCTTTGATACCATAAAAGGCGATAACGGATCATACCAAGCCAAGAACACAGATGTTAATAAAACATCACAATCAATAAGATGAAAGTAATTCACCGAATAACTTTACATAAACCTTTGCAAACAAATGAGTAGATATTATATATTATTATGGAACTCAATGAAATACAATGAGAATGGACCTTGCTTATATAGGAAAGGAATAACAATCTAAGAATTGTCAAGGTGTAGAGCAATCCATAAATCATGGAAAGAACCCGTCATCAAAAAACTAGTCAAGTCCATAGTTTTATTGCTTGATCCGTGACCTGACTGATTTTTAGATTGTTATTCTTTGCCTTACCTATATAAGCAAGGTCCATTCACATTGTATTTCATTGAGTTCCATAATAATATATGATATTCTCGCTCATTTGTTTGGAAAGGTTTATGTAAAGTTATTATGGTGAATTGCTTTCATCTTATTGATCGTGATGTTTGATTAGCATTTATGTTCTTGGCTTAGTATGATCTGGTTATCATTCTTTTTATGGTCTCAGAGCGTAAGATTGTTGTTGACATCGTTGTAAGTTTTATTTTGTAAATAAATTATTTATATATTCATATATTTAGGTATTTACTCGTATTTTGTTGTTGCATGCATTTTACGCAAAACAGAGGCTTCCATTGGATTCGGAAGGTGGCAAAACCCTAAGATCGACTGTAAACTTGACCATTTCGGGAGGCAGTCATTTTTTTGGTTTTTTTTGTTGTGCAGAGAAATGTGGTGGTTTGCCTCAGGATTCATGTCAATTGTGAAGTAAAACCAGCAAATCATTTTCTGGGTTTTTCAAGTTTTTTGAGATCGGATCTGGGTTTTTGTTTCTGCGGGTGTAGCATTCTCGATTGGCGCACTGAGAGGGCTTTTTCGGTTTTGGATGTAGTCTTTTATCCACTAGACGCAAATATGTACCCTCTAAGTGCATTATTTTATCCATTGGATATAAGCGTGTACCTTAGAATGCATTCTTTTACCCTCTAGATATTTTGGTTTTGGATGCGAGTCTTTTATCCACTAGACACATGATTTGTACCCTCGGGTGCATTCTTTTATCCATTAGATAGAAGTGTGCACTTTCTGGATGCATTCTTTTACCCTCTAGACATTTTAGGTTTGGGCGCAGGATTTTATCCTTTGGTCACAAGCATGTATCGTGTGGATGCACTCTTTTACCCTTTGGACATTTGGGTGTCACGTGTACCTTTAAAAAAATATCAGCATTAAAATATTATTTTAATAGCAAAACCTTCTAGAGCTCATAACTTTTGATCTGTAGCTCGGATTAAGGTGATCTTTTTTTTTAATTGTGTATTTTTTCAAGATCTACGCATTGGTGACATTTTTATACACATATTTCAAATATAAAAGGTATTATTACTCATTGTAATATTTACATGCACTCAATTATAAAGTGTCAAATTTGGGAGGGTGTTGTGATCACTTGTGGATGCAATTTTGGTTGAGCCCGACGTCCTAAACTTTTGGGTGTTGCATTCTTGTATCTATGAGTGTATACATTTATATCTCTCTTGTTTGTTGAGATATTTTGGATTTGTATTTTCGACACTTTTTGGCATGTTGACAGTCTCTCTTGTGGGGAGCTATTCTGGTGGAGCCCAATGTTAGTTTGTTAGTGTTCGAGTAGTTGATTTTGACAACTCATACAGATCTATGGTGTCACTCTACCCATTCTACAATATGGGAGGGTGTGGTGTTGATATTGCTTCTTCGGGTTTCGTGTCCTTGCCTTGTTACCTTGGCTTTTCTTGGATCGTGGCACTCCTATTTATTTAGATCTCATGTCCGCCTTATTGCCTTGGTTGTTTTTTTATCCGAGTCTCTCACACTTCTGAACATGGTGTTGAATAGGTTGATTACCATGATAAGTACATATTTGAGTAGGTACATTGCTCTTGTAGAACCTAGTGTTAAGAGCAATCCTAATTTCATTCCATCCTACAAGATTATCCTTGTGGACCACCCACCTAGTGCATTGTTGTCCCACGTAGGGTATATGCTAGCATACTCCTCTCCAGTGGGTCTATCCACCATTCTTCCATGGTGCGTAGGAATACCATAGGATCTCCTTCTTCGGTGTAACAAGGTACCGAGTTGTTACCTATTCTCCTGATATAACATGGTTTGTTGTCCTTAGGAAATATGTTCTTTACTATGCGCCCTACCAACTCATAAGTATTATGAGCCCAATTATCACAAGCAACACTTGTAGTATCACTAATAGATTATGCATCCTCCCACTAAAGGATTCCTTATTTACATGGCTCAAGCACCTCTGGATCTTGGATGGCACGTACATAAATCCTATTCAGGTCTTCTTCACTCAAGGGCTCAACATAGGGCACAAATTTTCCATCTATTAAGGGATAATAACTCTTTCCTCCTTGTTTTCAAAACTGATATAACCCTTGTTGAACCAAAGATCAACATTATTTGCATAGCACCAAGGACACCCCAATAGAGCTGGGAAGCTATCTAACTCTGTCAGTGCTAAAACCTCAAAGTCTCTAGTGAACTTGGATCCTTGTATGGTAATGGATGCATCTTTAAAACTCGATGGGAGTGGCCTTAGTCCGATTAGCCATGAACAATACATTAGAGGATGGCTGCAATGGGGGTCTTCCCATTTGTTCCCATGCATCTAAGGTAAGAACATTGACTTCCACATATGTATCAATTAGTATATTACTCAATAGCCACCCATCCACAATAGCATTCAAAGTTATTTCCTTATCATAATCTAGGCTATGAGGGGGAATATTTGCATGTAGGATCTATTGTCCTAGTCTTAGTACTTACGCAGAGTATTTCCTTTTAACCAATTCCCCAATAGTGGAATGATATTCTCCTAGCACAACAATTTGACACACTTCTCTCAAGTCATCTATATCAGTTTGGACCGTCTTTGATGCTTTCTTTTGCTCCATCTTCCATGATTGCTCTTTTAAATATTGTATTTCACCTAGAGATTCCTGAGTACCTCCCTAGTTTCCTGGTAAACCTCCTTCTGATGGGTAGGATCTGGGTACCATGCATGTAGAACCTCCTCCTTAGTGATGGTAGGCTTCTATTGTAATGCTTCCTAGCATGCACATGCTGATTGCTCAACAGCAGGTTGTGATCTTTCCTAAAATGCCTTGGATTTTGGTTCCAACTTGGGCATCCACTGATTCTCCACAACGCGTTATATCCTAACCATCCCTATGCCTTTGTTTTCCTATTTATGTTGCTTACTAAGATGCTCATATAAGTAAGGGAATTCCTCATAGCTATGATTCTTTCCATAGAAATAACATGTAATATTATGAAGAACATTCACACCTATAGTTGTCAAAGAAATCCACATGTATAGCATGTTCCATGAGGGAACTCGCTTCTTCCACCACCACGGCCTCATCCTCTAAATCCACCATGGTATCCTCGACCTCTGCCATGGTTGCCTTCAAAACACCCTTCATTCCAATCATAGCCTTGATTGTGATCCCAATCCTGATGCTCGTTCTTACCTTTAGAGTTATCTGAAACTCTTGTCTATCGTACACCAATATCTATAGCATCATGGATCTGACCAATCAGTGGCAGTCTTCCATGTCATGAGTTGTGGACCTACAGATTTTGTAGTAGCATGAAAAGTTCTTCCTTATCATGCATTGTAGTAATGGGAAGTGGCTAGCATCATGGTTTAAATGGACATATCTCACAGTCTAACAACAAGTAGGAACACCGATCTGCGGTGAAAACTATCATTTTTGTGACCTTCCACTTCACAATATGTGCAAAAATCCACTGTGCATCTCATGTACTAAATTTTTCGATAGTTTCTCCAACTGCTTTGCCATAGCTGCGATCTGTGCTTCTAAAAATGGGCTCACCCTAGTGTTTATACTTCCAACTACCTCAACGCGTAAAGTTGCTTCAAGTGCCTTACACAGATCAGTGTATGTTTTATGTGATAAAGACCCTCCTAAAAGGTGTAATCAAGCCTCTAATGAACCATTGTGCATGTTGGCTTGCATGAATATCATAAGAAAGCTTAGATAACAACGTTTTAAAATGGGCATCATATTCTCTAACACTCTCAGTAGTTCCTTGTTTAATATCTTTGAGCGCACTTATATACCCTTCTGCTCAAACTCGTGGATGTGAAACTCTTTAAGGAATGCATCTTTTAAAGCTAAGTAGTCTATGCAAGTCTGATCAAGGTCAAACTTTCTATACCAACTGTGTGCATGCCCTTGTAACGTAGTAGCAAATTGACTTTCCCTGCGCTCAGAAGTCATGATTCCTTTTGCGCACCATAGTATTTCACACATATGCATGTGTTTAGCAGCATCTTCTATGCCCCTATACTGGAAGGTGAAGAGACATCTCCATGTAAATATGTTGGGGTTGGTGTAGACCTTGCCCACTTGATCCAAAACCTCTTATGTTTCATCTACCTCTAGAACCACCAGATCCACCAAAGCTAGAGCCACCTATACCTCTTGATCCTAACCTCCTATACCTGGGGTCGTACCAGAGGATGTACTTCCTGTGTCCCAACCGTAGTACTAAACTGTACCCCAACAGTCTGCGAAGTGTTACTACTCCCTAGAAGATAGTCTAAATATAAGTGCCTAAATTCTATGCAAATGATACCAAAAAAGGTACTCCCATATAACAACAAATCCATTTACATTGCCATCGTTGTGCCTCTTATAAGACTCACTCCTGCTCTCCCACTACTTGAATTAGCTTGTTGACTGTTTGTTGTACTAGATACTAGAAAACCAAGTGCAAGGGCAAGGTTTCTAGGTGGATTTAGATGCGTGCTTGTGGCCCAGGTCGTTTCTGTTGGTGCGCTTCTACGTGAGGCCAAGGAGGGTTCCTGTCATGCTTTCCCAAATGGGGGAGTTCCTGATGCTCGGGTTCCACATCTTCTGCATGAACTTCAACTCCTTCCCGAACTATCTTTCTCCACAATGCCATTTTCTCTGTAACCTCTCGTTGCTTCTCTATCTCCCTCTCACACACCTCATTATACTTAAGCTTCCTTTCCTCTCTCTACCTTTCTATTGTTAGGTCTACCATATTTCACCAAACCTGCTCCTACCCCTCGCGCATGGTGGGGTTTAGTCCACCATCGTTTTCTCTCTAAATTCAAAGTTACCATCAGGATCTTGATCACCATTGGAATGCCTTATAGGTAAGTTCCCTTGGATATCGTAAAAACTAGAATTCAGCTACCTTTGGGCACGAATAAGTGGAAATTGAGTACTCTAAGATATAACTATTCAAACACCATAAAACCACGTATCCACCGCGCAAGTCCAAATCAGATCAACATCATAAAGGGTCTAAAATTCTTCCTACATCTAGAACAAGTGTGTGATACCTCCAATTCCTTTTAGATGCATAAGTAATCAGCCACTCGTATAATTCTACTAGAAAGATAGTGAAGAAGCTCTCATATAAACTGTCATATAGATTCTATTCCACCCATACACATGCATTAAACTCAGATCCGGTGTTGAACCGCCGTGTGTATTCTTCTTCCAGATCGTATATCCACTCCTCAACACTTGTTAAGGTCAACCGGTATGTCTTCATCACGAACCATCCTGAAAACAACTAAAAAAGAGGTCTTGGCAATGAAACCAATGATGCAACCTAAAATTCACCAATAAAAGCCTAAGGTGCGTTGGCACATCACTCAACCTAGACTGAGCACTCACCAAAGCGCATAAAGGTACCAGGCCCCTCTTTAGGGTTGTTGTTGTAGGATGTTAGCATGATGAAGACTTAAAGCATTCAGATCTATGACTAATATATCATTCTACAATACATATTCAGATCTAGATCTAGAGAATAACAAACTTAAAAGATAACCATGATGAAATCAAGCATGCAAGAACCAATTACTCAAGTATTTGATACTTTGATTCATCCAATATACTCCATTGCATTAAACATGATAAATACATAGAAGTTTATTATAATAGATAATACCATAGTTTATGCGCACATCATATTTGGCAAACATAACCTCATAATAACTCAGTTCTCACATGCCCCCTATGCTACACAGTTCATTACATATTTATAAGGGTGGGGACTTTCCCTTCACCACTTATCTAATCCCAAAATAGGTCACATGCTATTATTAGCCACACGTCATTACAAAAATAGCCACACATACAAGTGCACTAATAATAGACTTCTTCTAGTTAACTACCAGTAGTAGATCTATTCTCAACCTGTATCCATGCAAAGCACTTCATATCCGATCCTCCAAAAATAGCCAATGCATGTTGCACAAGTCTCTAACTGGTTTGTGTGCTCCGCACGCCATCTCCAAAAATAGATCCTCATCATCGTGAAAATGGCTAAGTCCCGATTATGTCTCTCTACCCTCGGTGCGTGATTCCTTCCCGATCCTTCCCGCTTTTGAATGCACTCTGCTCTCCTTTTGAACCTTCTATATGTTTTTTGCTAAGTTCCATATTTTATCTCGACCAACAATAACTCTACATTTATCTGGGCTCGAGTTTGAAACACTCTGCTTCCTAGTTTTATTAGTTTTCTAAAGCTACGCACAACTTAGGATTTATTGCGAATCAGCTAAGTATTTTATCCCCTCTCTTACAACTAGGGTTTCATATTTTTTCTAGCTTACTTGCTTGTGTCAAATATGTACTTTAATTTTCTATATCTACATTGGTATATATTTAAGATTTAGCATCTATTTATTTCAATATTTTCTTAATCACTCCTTACTCTTAACAAGCCATACTTCCACTCTTACAACCTTAGAAGATTTAAATTACAAAAATGGCAAGAAATAAAAATTTGAAATTTTTACACACCTATACTCCACCTAGAACTATGAAATGTACCTAAGACCTTCTCCAATGACCTCATGACATGATAAGAGGATAATTTAACATTTTGAAGCTTCCTTCTTTGATGCTCTTGCATCAAAAGATCTCTTGCATAGAACAAATCAACCATGCTAAATAATGAAATTGAAATCAATAGTTTGCAACTCAATCAATTCCACCTTCCTCAATCCATGGCTTCTTCTACATCTATAAAATATCATTTTCTCTCAATTCATCATTAGAAGCTTGGATAATTTACATAATGTTACTCTTTAAAATCTCATTAAAATCACATGTGCACAACCTTATGTTGTCAATTGATCACTCATCCATCATTCAATCATCATCCATTCATCCATTTCTTCGTAGCTTGAAGTACTTCCATTTGGATCATTCTTGGAGCATCCACATATCAAAGAAGCATTTTCAACTTCATCAAGGACCCAACAAGAGTGTCACTTGACCCCACTCTTGACTAGTCCAATTACGAGATTGCAAGGAGATTTTTGAGAAGGTTTGTTGATTTATTTTATTGTGTGTACTTTCTCTTGTCTGTAATTTTCTTGTACACACATAACATAAAAAATATGACATTATATTTTTTAAAGTACTATAGGAAACTCAATTCTAAAAAGATTGGGTTTAAAATACTAATATATATACATCAATGATCATTGTCAACATTTTTCCCCTCAATCTCATTGGTGTTACTTTTGTTTCAAAACTATAGTTAATCAAAATCCCTTCACCATATTTAATATTTTTATTGTTCCCCCATGACACAAATATGTAAAAGTGAACCTTTCATTTCATCATCTTTTTCATTGCTACACTCAATAGCTTTACAATTGGGATATACAAGATTTGAAAACCCATAGTACTATTGGTGAAACCATTTCAATATTTTTAAATGCATAAGGGCATCCATCAATATATATACAATCTTGCATACAAAGAGTTTTATCTGTAGGCTATACAAATATGGTACATTTTATTGAATTTGCATTACAACACATGTCATATCTTGACATATTGACTTTGTAGCTTACCATGCGAGTCCAATATGCAAACCGGTACATTAGGCCATTAAAAAGGTAATAATGGAATAACAACTAAACATTGAGTAGTATACCCAATATTAATTGTTGTCAAAGTGAATAGCCCAAGACTTGCATTAGGAATAATAGATGACCATATCATATAGTTCTACTTCCACATTGTAAATTCTTCATGAGTTATTAGGAGTGGTTTATCCACCGCTTGTCCCCATAATGTTGTCAATTGGGAAAATCATATTTATATTTCTTCAATGTCTTAGGTGGAAGTTCCAAATCATTTTGGACTCTTCCTGTAAGAGTGTAATTTGATTCTTCCCCTTTGTTACATGTTTATTGAATAAGTGGTTGATAACATGTTGTCTCTCCATACACCAATGAAACTAATTTCAACCTTTTCTTCAACACATGTTCCCAAATTATAGAGATCACAAATCCATATTGTCTTTATAATTGCCTTCAATTTCCATATTATCTACATATGATATTTTAGATGATTCGGGCCATATGATAGTGAAAGAAAATTAAATTTTTAGAAGTTGACATATCTCTAAACAATAATGATAATTTTGTTAATTTACAAATATTAAATAAAAGTAAATACTAATAAGAAAATTACTGTAAATTGTAATATCATTATTTTACAAAAACTTTCCAAAATTTTATGGTTTACATATTTATGTAATTTTCCCTAATTTTCCTAAGTTCTCTTATTTATCATTAATTTTCTATATTTTGGAATTTTTACATAAATTTGAAATTTTACCAAGTTCCATCGAATTCAATATATTTTTATGTGTGAGACATCAACTCGGAGGAATTCATGGAGGAAATGGTTCTCTACGAAAGCATTGCCAATGTTTTTACAGAAATATAACCAACTGGTGCTAAATGTGATTATTTCATTTTTGATACGATAATCCCCACTCATTCCCAAATAGGAGCATTCAAACAAAGCATGGGTATCATGGAGAAAGGACTATAAGTATATATGTGAGTACTTCTAATTTCCCTAATAGATATGTATGTAAAATGTGGTAGCATTAACAAAATGAGATACTTTTTTGGAAAATTTGACCTGAAAGGAGTGTGGTGAAATTTATATTAAAGATTTATGGATATGCACAATATGGGTTTGTTGAAAATGCCTTAGAAATTTTCTAAAATGCTGATTGGTAGCATAAAATTGACCCCTTAAATTTTTTTACAAGGCTTCTATCTTGTGTCATAATAAGAGCTTTAGAACACAACATAAACATCCATCATAGCATAATGGGAATCTAATATTTGTTTTTGTAGTTACATGTGCCCTTGTACAATTTTTTTCCACTTTACATACCCCATCCCTAATTAAGGATTCATGATTCAAACTTCTTTAACTTGATGTATGCAAAATGTGGAAGCATACAAAAGGCATTTGAATTAGGCCTTGATAAAATTATTGGAATAAATTCAATCTCTTGGACTACAATGATTGCAAGATATGCAAAAACAAGTGTTAGTACATCGACATTAAAATTTTCCTCCGTAATTTCTATTTTATTAATGTATGTATTAGGAATAGGATGTTGTTAAGTATAATTAGTAGTGGCGTCCAATAGAAGATAACGGCGCCGTCAGTACGGTGCCACCAATAATGTAGAGTACGGTAATAGTCAAAGTACAATAGGAATGTTTGTAAAAGTAAATATTTGTCGTAAGTGGTCCGGTAATGTTAAAATGTCAAAGTTGGGATAAGTAGAGAAGTAGGGTCTACATGATTAGGAATTAGAAATATTATATTTGTAATAAGGACAAAGAGTGATGTCATAAATATTTTGTGTATTTTATTTGTGGAAAAGTCTAAAAAGGTGGAACCCATGTGAGATGATAAGGTTTATCTTATCTTAGAAGATAAGCCTACATGTAAAGGCAAGAGTTTAGGCATGGAATATGATTGGCGGAAGAGATTTCCTATCCTATCTTAGAGATAAGGTGGATAAGCCTGAATTCCTATAAATAAAGAGGCCACCCCCTCATTTAGCATGAGATGGGACACATTTATATGGGAAGTAGTGAGAAATATTGTATGAGTAAGTGTGTAAAGGAAGCCATCATTTTGAAGGTGTGTTAAAGAAGCCATTAAGAGGTGTAATTGTGAAGTTTCTCCCATAGTTATTGTTTGGAAGGCAAGTGAAGTTAATAACACTTGAAGAACCTCATGGGTGAGATTGTAACAATTTCATGTTGATATTATAATTTACACTTATATTTCAGATTTATCATCATTCCTTCTTATCATAGTCTATGGTATTCTTGTGTTATGTTTGTTGTTGTGTTTTCAGATTACATCCACCAAACTAAAAGTTGTGCATTAGTTAATAATCATGTGGAAGTACACGAGGAGTTCCGGTGAAGAATTATCATAGTGCCGGATTGGTGTTGACATTTTGGTTCCGTTGCGGGACCATTCCTCGTTGGTGGATTTTTTGAGAGATATTCCCACTTAGTCAAAAATCATTTGGAGGGTAACCTTGTTTTTACTGTGCATAGGAGTTACCATGGTAAAGTCATTTTTACCGTGAATAGTGTTTACCCCAGTAACTTCATTTTTTACCGTGAATAGTGTTTACCCTCAGTAACTTCATTTTTTACATGAATAGTGTTTACCCCAGTAACTTCATTTTTACCGTAAATAGTGTTTACCACAGTAAAGTCAGTTTTTACCGCAGTAAGTCAAGTTTTACCATAGTTACCATGGTCATTTCTATTTTACTGTAGAAAGGTGTAAAGTCACTTTCTATTGTAGTGAGTCCAATTATTTGTGCACATAAGTCTTACTGATTGTACTTGTGAGTTGGTATTTCACTGTGGTTACATTTAAAAATGGGGAAGATTCCTATTTTTTCAGCCCAATCTAATGAAGATGCTTCCTCTTTCATTCAAGAGTTTAAATGATCTTGTATTTGTAATGGCCTCATAAGAAGGGAACAATGGACTGAATTTTTTCCTACCTTTTTGGATGGTTCAACACTTAGGTGGTTTGAAACACTAGGTGATAATGTGAAAAATTCATGGGATTTATTAACTGAAAGTTTTCTTGAAGAATTTGGTGAACAACAGAAATATGCAGATCTCATGATCGAGATCACAAAGCTAGCCCAAGGAGAGAAGGAGAAGATAAGAGATTATCATGCTCGTGTTCTAGAGCTAAGGAGGAAGCTCGATGCCCAGATCCGGAAGGAAGGATTAGCGGATGGGTTGATGAATGGCATGGATAATCTCCTCTGTAAGCACTTCATTCTTGGGATGAAGCTAGAGATCAGACAATGAGTGAAGTATGACCACCCAGCTACCATTGAACAAGCAAAGGAGATTGCAAGAAGGAAAGAAGAAAGCATGGAAGAGGAGCCCAAAGAAATTGTTGCTAAAGTAGAGCCTACACCAACACCTTTGGTCCAAAATCCACAACCACTCTCGGTGAGCACAAATCTTTTCTCCTAGTACATCTATTGAGTATGAAGATCTGCTCAAGAAGATGGGCCAGTTAACTATTAATCTTCTTCAAGGAAAAGAATTTAGTTCTCAGGGAGGAGATAGAGGTCCAAAAAGAAATATTTCTAAAGTTGTATGTTATGGTTGTTATAAAAAGGGTCATTATAAGTATAATTGTCCAGATAGAGCTTCTACATCTGGTACAAGAGATAATGATAAAGGGAAAGCACCTGTGAATTCTTTTGATGTAGTAGATAAGAGCATAAATAATGAAGTAGATGTGTTTGTAATAAAAAGAAAGAAAGAAAAAGATAACCAAGATGGAAATGATCCTAAGAAGATGAAAGGAGAAACTAGTAAGAAACATAGGAGAAGAAAGTTGGGTGTGCAGGATTTTCTGATTTCACAGGGACAAGGACCATACTCCATCTTAGAAGATCTGTCAAAAGGCCTGCAAATATTACATATGGTCAACTCTTGGCTATGTCTTCTGAGAAGAGGCGGGAGCTGCGAAGTGGACTCAATGCTCGACAAAGGAAGGAGGTTGAGGTCCCTATTTTTGGAGGTAGAGGCGGATCCCTATGCTCCACAAGCTGAGGTATTATGTAATGGTATTTCAATTCATGATGTCTTAGTTGATGGAGGTGCTGCAGTTAATGTAATGACCGAGTCTGTAATGAATATGTTGGGTTTAAAAATTGATCACCCTCAACACTTATGTTAAGGTCATTAAATAAAGGAAAACTAAACCGAAGGTGTAGTTTCAAATGTGGCAATATCTGTTATGGGTGTTGTATGTGTGGTAGACTTTCAGTGATGAAAATGGTATCATTTGCGTACCCAATGTTGTTGGGAAGACCATGGCTAAGGAGAGTTCATGCAAGAAACTACTGGAATGAAGGCTTCATGACACTTGGACGTGGTAGAGAGAGGGTGAAGATAAACGTGATCCCTCGGCATCATAAGGCAGAACCTATGGATTCAAGTGATGAAATTGATGATTGGACATCCTCTGATTACTCTAGTACCAGTGAAGTGGACACCAAAGATGAAGAAAGTGAGGTTGATGTTTCGGTCATGGATATCCTTCCAGTCACACCGACTCATGACCCCATAAAATTATCTGAAGAAGAAATTGATGATCGTCTCCAACAAATAAAGATTGGTGATGTTGTGATGGAGAGTGAGAAGGAATCCTACCTCTAGCTCTTTCGAAGGTACATACACATATTCACTTTTGATTACAAGGAACTCTATCAAGTAAGTTGGGTAGAACATTCTATTGAGCTGGTAGATGGTGCTAAGCCCATAAAGCAAATGCCATATAGAATGAATCCTAATTTTTCCAAGACTATAAAAGAAGAAATAGATAAGTTGCTTGATGTAGGATTCATATTTTTTGTGGAGAATTTAGAATGGGTTTCTCCCATTGTGATCTCAATAAAAAGAATGGGAAGCTATGCATTTGTGTTGATTATAGGAAGCTCAATAAGGCAACAAAGAAGGATCATTACCCTCTTCCATTCTCAGATTAGATCTTGGATGAAGTAGCCAGAGTGCTATAGTTTTGATGATGGATATAGTGGATACAACCAAGTTCGTATAGTAGAGAAAGATCAGCTAAAGACCACATTCACCACTCCTTGGGGAACGTTTGCTTATAGAGTTATGCCTTTTGGGTTGTGTAATGCTCCGCAACGTTCCAACACTTGATGAATAGGGTGTTTGAACCCTACATTGGGAACTTCATTAGAGTATTTCTGGATGATTTTTACATCTATGGGAGCAAGATGGACCACCTGCACTCAGATGGAGACAACATTTCAAAGGTTAGATGAAGCACAAGCCTCACTAAACCCTACAAAGTGTGTCTTTGGATGTTCTAAAGGTGTTTTGTTAGGGCATGTTGTATCCAGAGATGGTATTGGTACTGATCTTGATAAAGTTTCAAAAATCAAAGAGTTACCATTTCCTATGAATAGAAGTAAGTTGAGATCATTTTTAGGCCATGTGGGTTACTATAGAAGGTTCATCAAGAATTTCTCAAAGATTGCATAGCCACTAACCCAGTTCTTGAAGAAGGATGTTACTTATGAACCAGGAAATAAGGCGCATGAAGCTTTTGAACAATTGAAGGAAGCTTTGGTGTCTTCACCTATTTTAAAGAATCTAGATTAGAGCAAGCCATTCATTGTGTATATTGATGCCTCAGATGCAAAGCACTAGGAAGTACTCTGAGCCAAAAGGATGAAAATGGGAATGATCATCCAAGTTTACTTTGGGAGCAGACAAATGAGCAGTGCTGAGGTAAATTATACTACAACTGAAAAAGAGGCTCTAGCTATCATTTTTTTGTAAAGAAGTTTAGAAATTACTTGCTAGGGTAGAAATTTATAGTTCAGAATGAGATCATCAAGCTCTAAAATATATTGTAAATAAGCCTAACCCATGTAGGAGGATAGCAAGATAGATAATTTTGCTACAAGAATTTGAATTTGATATTATAGATAGGCCAGGAAAGAAGCATGTCAATACAGATGCACTCTCTCGAGCCTATGATGGTTTAGGTTCATCTTGTGATGATGATGATTTCCTAGATGCAGCATTGTTATTTCTTGACACAATCCCTAGTGAATACATAGATATTTAGAATTATTTAAATGAATTCAAGTTTCATGATGGTGTCAATGCAAAGACTAAGAGGAAGATTACTCAAGCCAATCATCCATATTCTATTCTGCATGGAGTATTATTTCGAATAGGACTTGATGGACAATACAAGAGGGTAGTTGGACGTGATCAAGGAAAGGAGCTGATAGAAGAATTCCACAATGGTACATGTGGAGGAAACTTCTCTAGACAACTTACAACAAGAAGGATCTTGGACGCAGTTATCACCGCCCACTTTTTAGAGATTGTTATAATTATTGTAAGACATGTGATATTTGTCAAACACATGGTAACCGTAAGACTTCATCAGCTCCATTATGCCCTATTCTTCCACTTGGTCCCTTTGAAAAGTGGGGAATAGACATTGTAGGTCCACTTCCAACTACCCCACGCCAAAATAAGTATATTGTAGTTGCCACAAATTATTTAACCAAGTGGGTTGAAGCTAGGCCATTGAAAACAACTTCCATGGATGAAGTGGCAAGGTTCATATATGAATGCATTGTCACTAGATTTGGTTGCCCATTAGAAATTGTAACAGATCAAGGAAGCCACTTCATTAATGAGGTGGTAGAAGCCCTAGTCAACAAGTTTTCTATTAAGCACAGGAAGGCAACAACATATAAGCCAAGCACAAATGGACAGGTGGAACGAACAAATTTTGTGTTGTGTCAAATTCTAGCAAAAGATGCAGCCTTATAGGTACATAAGTGGGATAAAAGGATTCATGCAGCATTGTGGGCATATAGGGCAACATCAAAGTCAGCAACAAGATACTCCCCATTTCAGTTGGCTTATGGCATTGATCCAGTTCTTCCTATTGAGTTTGATATTCCCACTGTGAGAGTTATGAAAAATGAAAGGATGGATGAAAGTGATTCAGTAAAAGAAAGGTTGGTACATCTTCATTTACTAGAGGAAATGAGGGAAATAGCAAAGGATACAAGCTATAAGAAGAAAATGAAGCAGAAGGAATACTTTGATCAAAAGATCCATTGGTCTCCATTTCATGTGAATGACTTGGTTCTAGTATATGATTCTAGATACAAAAAAAGAAGACAGAGAAAATTTCTTCCAAATGGATGGGGCCCTACAAAATAGTAGTTGTGCATGAAAATGGTACATATCAACTGGAGGAATTGGATGGTACTCCCATTACAAAATGGGTCAACCATGACAAGTTAAAGATTTTCCAAGCACCAGCTTCAGAATGTCCATAAGAGTCTACTCGAGGACGGAGTAGAAGTTAGGAAGGGGGAAAATGTCGACATTAAAATTTTCCTCCGTAATTTCTATTTTATTAATGTATGTATTAGGAATAGGATGTTGTTAAGTATAATTAGTAGTGGCGTCCAATAGAAGATAATGGCGCCATCAGTACGGTGCCGCCAATAATGTAGAGTACGGTAACAGTCAAAGTACAATAGGAATGTTGTAAAAAGTAAATATTTGTCGTAAGTGGTCCAGTAATGTTAAAATGTCAAAGTTGGGATAAGTAGAGAAGTAGGGTCTACATGATTAGGAATTAGAAATATTATATTTGTAATAAGGACAAAAAGTGATGTCATAAATATTTTGTGTATTTTATTTGTGGAAAAGTCTAAAAAGGTGGAACCCATGTGAGATGATAAGGTTTATCTTATCTTAGAAGATAAGCCTACATGTAAAGCAAGAGTTTAGGCATGGAATATGATTGGCCGGAAGAGATTTCCTATCCTATCTTAGAGATAAGGTGGATAAGCCTGAATTCCTATAAATAAAGAGGCCACCCCCTCATTTAACATAGAGAGAAGTAGTGAGAAATATTGTATGAGTAAGTGTGTAAAGGAAGCCATCATTTTGAAGGTGTGTTAAAGAAGCCATTAAGAGGTGTAATTGTGAAGTTTCTCCCATAGTTATTGTTTGAAGGCAAGTGAAGTTAATAACACTTGAAGAACCTCATGGGTGAGATTGTAACAATTTCATGTTGATATTATAATTTACACTAGATATTTCAGATTTATCATTATTCTTTCTTATCATAGTCTATGGTATTCTTGTGTTATGTTTGTTGTTGTGTTTCTAGATTACATCCACAAAACTAAGAGTTGTGCATTAGTTAATAATCATAGCACGAGGAGTTCCCAGTGAAGAATTATCATAGTGTCGATTGGTGTTGACGGTTCAAATACCTTCCAAACTCATACGCAAACACATTTGAGAGATTTAAAACGAGAATCCACAACCTTTTTTAGAATACTCCCATCTTATGCAAAATGTAAGCTTTAGAAGGGTATGGACATCCAACGTAGCATATTGGAAAGTGACGTTTTGTCAAATGTTGTCTTTTGTAGTTTTTGATATATAAAAATAGTATAATACTATATTAATAGAATATCTAAGTTATAACTTTCCATATTTCCATTTGGAGATAATCATCTGGAGAATCAAATTAGTTATTAAATTTAGTAAAATTGGGCCTCTAGGATTTAAATTGGTATTTATGTTATGTGTGGATGTTCTTAAACAACCAAGCATATTACATTTCAACGAGCTTTTAAACAATGCAACAAGAAAGGGTCGAATCGGGTTTTATAATCTTTGGTAGAGAAACGTGGTTAGGAGAGAAACATAATATAACAAAGGATTATTTTTCCATTTCAATCTACATTTCCATTGCATCTTAGAGATTGATATGGGGTGTGGTGGTAATCAAGGTTAATACAAAATCTAATTCATAATTTCATTTTGACATGATAGTTGTATAATATATTTGTTAACATTGTTTCATTGTGAGAAAAGGGCATTAGTTTGAATGTAAGCCCTTATCTCATAGACCAAGAAAACATATTCACGTAACTTCCATTTGTTTAATTGGAATTTTAATGATAAATTTTAGAGTTTTCTCGGGATATATATCATGTCAAATAATGTCAAGAATGTAAACATAATGATCAATTCTCACATAATGGCATTCAAGTATTTACAACCCTTATTCACATTATTATTAGGACATAGAAATCCATCAAACCTTAATGGAAAGATGATTTTTTAAATGTAGTTGTAGGTGATTTGGTAGACATGTATGAAAAAATTAGAATCATACAAAAGGAACGTGAACTATTCGGAACAAAAATTGAGTGATGAGATGTGTATTGCACATTACAATGAATGAAGGATATGCACATGGACATCCATCAAAGAATGATGTAACACTCATTTTTTAGATGTGAAATATCTAAAAACATCTTGATGAGATGTGGTCTTGTGGATTGTAATGAATACATGATATGCACAAAATTATTTTTCTAAAAATGCCTTCAAAACTTTCAAGAAAATGCATTTCATGGGTGTGAAGCTAGAGTCCACAACCTTTCCAGCATACTCGAAGCCCATGCCAAAATGGGAGCTTTATTTTAGGGTATGACTATCTATTAAAATACAATAGAATTTATGTTTGTCAAATGTTATAGTTGTTAATGCTTGTGTAGATATGAATAATTTTTTTGTGAGCATAAACAAAGCACAAACTATTCGACAAAATGAATCAAGGATATGTCATCTCATGGAATGCATTTCTTTAATTTCTTTAATTGAAAAAATGACTCAATAATATGTGGTCTCATGGAATGCATTTATTTAATTTGTTTTGTTGACATCAAAATAAAATCACAAGCTAAATGCTGACTTGATATCACTCATTTACCCAAAAAAGTGAAAATTCAAATAAAAATTTACCTTTTCTTCTATGTGTTAGGAAAACACCAGGACTTTGATCTCCTATTCCTTCTTCTCAATAGTGAAAATGATGGTTGGTAGTGAAAATGACTTCCACCTTAGATTAAATAAGCAATGTGGGGCCACATGGTCAAATTTTAATGTGACACAATTATGGCACAAATGTGGTGTAAATTTGTGTCACATGTGCAGCACTTTTATTGCATCACAATTGTGTCAAATTTCCCTTTGAAAAATAAAATGAAATATGAATCGATGCAAAATAGACACAAATTTTGACGTTTTTAGCACTATATGTAGTAGTGTTTTTCTTTACTCGATGACTACATTTTTGTTTCTATGTATTGAATTTGTATGTTTCATGATTATTGTTTATTATGATATATTTCTATAATAATATATCACATGTGCCCTTCCATGTTTCTATGTTTGTTTGATTATTATAGGCCCTAGGATACTATGTATATTTCATATTTATTTTAAGACACTTTCCTACTCTATGATATGTTTATTGTTTGACGTGACTAATCTATGATTACTAGTCGACATGATTAATCTTTCTTAATGTCTAGTGTGAATGCTCTATATTTTTTGACATATAGTTGATCTATAATATATGGCACTTCTAAGATATAGGATCCATCACTCTTTTTGGAAATGTTCTTATTCACACTTGGAAAACACCAAAAGACAAGTCAAATCCCCACTTATTTTGAAACCCTGCTAGTGTAGACATCTAAAATGTCGACATGGTTAATTATGATTAACATTTCCCACAAGTATCCCAACATCGCCCATATAACAATTAATCACAATATTAATTATAATTATTCCATTTTATCATATTTACCCTTTTAATCATTTATCAAATATCCCAACATTTCATCATTAATCATTTTAATTCATCTAATATCCCATTTTCATCATTAATCTTTTATTATACCATATTATCACCATAATCCTTCATTAACATTTTATAGGAATTTAATATTTCTACATCTCACCTACCACCTACTCTACACATACCTACACCTACCCATTTCCATGTAGTCTTGCATCTAATCATCTTTATTAACCTCATCTAATTCTAATCCTAATCACATCCTCACCTCTAAATCTAAAGGCTTCTATTTCTAAAAGCCTCTCTAAATTTCCCTCTATCATATTTAAAAATTTAAATATCTCCCTCTCTCCATTGAATTAAAAATTCAATGGAGGCTTCTTCTAAATTCTAGAATAATCCAATTCTAGATCTTTCATTTTTCTCATGCATCCTCCACCCTTGATCTCAATCCAACTTGGCAAAATCCCAACCATCTAATCCTCCACCCACAAACTATAAATTAAGCTCTCCTCCTCCATGAGATCTAAGTCAAAATTCATATCAAATCTATGTCAATTTTATCACTCAATCAATCTATCATTCATGTTTAATCCATTTACAACCAACTTATCATTCATCTTTAATCCATTTACAATCAATCTATCATCATTTTTATCAAGCAATATCAAGGGAAGTGTTGTCAAAATCAGTCCACAAATCTGAAGCATCTTGACTTCCATCCAAGGAGAAAATCCAAGCTATCAAAGAGGAATATTTCTACATGTAGTTAAGTACAAGTATATGATCTTCTCCCTCTTTCTATCATTGCTCAATCAGAGGTAAGTAGATAGTTGTGTTAGCATAGGATTTAAATTAGTTTATTTCCTAGTTTACAAGTTGCATACTAACACCACTTTTGCTTACATTTTGAACCCATTGTGGGCTTACCCCCCAAAATATTAATTTTTTTAAGAAGAATTTTGTGTTATAAACAAGTTGTTCAAATTTCAGAAATTTTCATTGAGATTTGCACCTGAAATTTTGAATTTTCCTAATAGTCATCCATTTCACCACTTTTGACCCATCAAATAGCACTTATGCACACAAAATAGTATATTTAGACCTGAAACAATGGTTTTGGATGTGTTACTAACCTTTGTGGGTGTAGGGATACCCTTCGGTGTGTTTTTGAAACGTGTGGCACATTTGTCTTCATATCAACGCATTTGTGTTCAGTATTAGTGCTTTTGGACTTGTTAACCTTGAGTGCATGCGGAGTTCGGTGCATTTGATCATATTTCAACTCATTTATTATTGAATCAACACCTATGTGTCCTGACCTTTGTTATGTGTAGGTTTAGCATGTTTGAGTAAATAGTAGCGTGTTTGCTTATACTTAAACGTATTTTCCTCCATTGTAGTGCTTTTGTTCTCAAGTTTTGTGTTGTGCAAGCTCATAGGAAACTTTAGCACATTTGCCTCTAAATTATCTCTTTTGTCTTTATATTATCTCTTTTTCTTATTGTAATAAGCATTTGACTCAGAATAACAGCGTGTTTGCTCTTATCTTGCAGTTTTGCATTAGTATTAGCCAACGAATCACACCTTTTGATCTTTATTGGTGTTTTACATATTCTTACATTCTATTTTTGTAGGAATATCACAGGAATAAGGGGAAACTCTGTCAGTTTTAATATTCAATTAGTATTTTCCTAACACTTGTGGTTGCAGGATATTGTTCAACTAAAAAACTACTAACCCCTTGTTTTGCAACTCGAACGGTCCAAGGAAGTTGGGGTTTGAAACAAACTACTAATCCTTTTTGTCTTATAGGTCCCCTTGTCAAAGGCCCTCATCATAAAAACTTTATCGTTAATTTTTATCATTTGTGTGTCTTGTCCTTTTGTAACTTGTGTTGTTGATTATTTAAACCCGAAGACAAACTCGTGTATGCTCTCCTTTGCGTTCTAGGATGATCTTGAGGATCAAAAGCGGTTAGTCTTCCCTCCTTTTTTCACTTTTAGGGGGGTAATGTTACGTGGAAGTGACATCCATGCACTTACCGTAGTCCTAGGGGTCTTGTGACTGTGGATTCACCTCAACGCACGTAGATACACCATGTGCTCCGGCGTGAGTATATAAATTCTTAGTGAACTATCATTATTGGCTAAGTGCTTACTTGTTTTAAGAGTGGCGTGAAGTGAGGGGCTCGCACGTCCCAAAATCTAGGCCTCACATAACATCTTTGCGATATGGACTTGGGTTACGTGTACCACAAGGTATATCGAGGAGTCCCCTAGAGAGTTTTTTTAACCTAGACTCGGGCAACTATACGCCTAAAAGCGACGGTGAGCGTGGGAATCTACAAGTGACTCTTCCGCGTACCCGACCTCTTGAGGTCATGCCGAGACAGCCGGTGGGGGTAGAATATGCGTGGGATGCAGACAAACTAGTTAGGCAGTCTAATGTCTTCGACACGCACTAATGGAATTTGCGAATCTAAGGCAAAGAAGGCCCTTCTAACTTGGACTGGTGTGATAGATCGATCGGCAAGGATGACCGCTCGAAGGCTCCAATCAATATCGAGCTCTGGCGTGATTCGATCTATGGGTTGTGGAATACGTGGAAAATGACCTGGGATAGTTTCGTGTATGTCTCCAGATAAGGTCATATGGTGGATGGTGAAAACAATTGACTTTACGGACGATTTTCTGGCCTAGTCCAGAATTCTCTAGCTTCATTAGCCGCTAAATCTAGTAAGGACAATTGTTCGATGATGATTGGTGGAAGTCGAGTGGATTGGAATACTAGTGTGCGTAGGCCAACATCTATATCTAATTGACTTGTGGATTCGTTGACAATGTGAGATCGCCAGGGGTCACAACCATGGACTCTTGGATGTTGCGGTCTGTTATGGTCATACGCGAAATCAAGTCCTAATCCCTAGTATCCAAGTAATCATACGCTTTCTCAAAGCCTTCTATGTTTAAGACCAAAACTGTGTGATTTTCTCTCGAATATCTCACATGGCGTTCTCATGCAACCTCGGATCCTTAGAATAGTATCTATATCTCGTGAGAGTATCTCCGCATTTGTGGGACCAAAGGATCACAACCAAAGGTTTGTTCTCTTTCGAACCCTTCTACAGTCATGTGAATGTTTACCTAGGGTAATCTATAGTTTGGTTGGTTTGACCAAAACGTGTGTGCTTGGTCGTCTTCTATGTTTAACCCTCTCAACTGAGAACTGATCAGTTGTAAATCTGTCATTGTTTGGAATACTTGTATTCTGAGATTTTGGTCTATGTCAACTATTGCGTTGTGACAAGGTTTGGTTGAGGCACGATTGGCTCAAATATATATTCCCTGGGCTCCTGAGGTCCCGTGATTGTCATACAAAATAAAATGTAAATCTAACTGTAACAAAGCAAATTCTAACTACGTGGAATAAATCTAAAACATATATAACTTCTATTTTCTAAGAAACCTTTTAAGAATTTAATGAAAGCAAGCTATTTAAACGTATCTAGGAATAACAACTAAACAATAATTTAAAACAGACAAAATAACCGAGTGTAGTTATCAGTCTGTGCAATTTGTAGATTTATTCTAAATAAAATAGCTCATCTAATCTATCTGCAAGATTCTCGATCCTACCTCAGAAGTGAGGAGTGAATCATAGTTTCTCAGAAACTATCAATCCTCACAGCTTCCCTGGCAATATCGAGAATAGAATTCACTGAAATGAAGCAATTATCTACTCTATTTGATATGATTCTAACTAGAACTTTGAAAGTTAAAACCTGGATTCCCAAAGCACAGTGGCGAATCGATGGTGTGTGTGATCTTGTCCCCTCAGTATGATCTCCTCATTCTTTCATGTTCACATGGATCCAGAAAAGCGTGTAATGCTAGCATCGACAGGAGTAGATATTGGGACAAGGACAACTCAGAATGCAGACCGAAAATGTGAGTAGGAGAGGGACAGCGCAAGAGTACAGAGCTTGGCTTATGTGATTCCTAGCAGGATTTTTTTATGTGAGTCATGCAACATGAAGCGACCGAACACGAAACTATCATGTTTGAAGAGCAAAACTTGCAACTTTAATGGCTTCCTAAGCTATTCTATTCCAATGGATTGGATAAAACAACAACACTTTGTTTGCCTGAAATTTGGATATGTGGCTTACCAATGCTAGACAATGCTAAAATAAGCATGCAAAGAATTAAAACTATGGCTCTAAATGAACAAAAGACTCGAACTATGAAAATGAGAGCTTGAAAGTGAATGAGAGGGGCGGACGACCGTAATGATAGCATTTGCACAAGATGGATATGTGGCTTACCATTTGCAAAACAATGCTAACTAGGCATATAATGAATCGAACTAAGAACTCTAAGCAACAATGAAAATTAAATCTACAAAGCAAAGAGAAATTCAAAGGCAAACTCGGGCCATTTGCTTGAGCACCACCATTTATTTATAGCTTTCATTCACCCAAAGATCAAAACCAAATCGAACTCTAAAAACCATAAACAATGGCCAAACACTATTCCAGGGGACCAAAAACATAAATGCATGCCCAAGTCGGCAAGGAAAAGTGGTGAAACGTTGATATTTTATGTGAGTCGCGTCAAAGCGCTTTCTGGAAAACACGTGCAGGACCGCCGCTGCGAAAGCGGGCAGCGGTTTCTTCATGAAGATCAAAAGGCCAAGGAAAGAGGGAAAAAGGGGAAAACAAAGGGCGCGGGGCTAAGCGGGGCATGCGGGATGTTAACGCATACTCCGAGGGCTTTTTCGGATCCCGAACACCTTGCGAGAGACTGTATCATCATTGGGAGCTTGTTACACTTTGTTCGTGATCAAGTACCTTACAATTTTGGGTACGTACATATTGCCCCCTCGGAGAAGCGTTTTAGCCATAAAGAGGCATAAAGCGGTAGGTCCGAGTATGGCGATCTGAAATGGGAAGTTTAGAAGTTATACCTTACGTCCGTGTGTGTGTTGAAATGACGCCATCTCGAAATTCCTGCTACCGCAAAATGAAAAGAGAACTCAAGTGCGAGATAGATACAATAGTTTTGGAAAATAAACGCTAAAATAATAGGGAATGAGAACGTACCATTCGTGCGGGGATAGGAACTTACCTCCATCGGCGCTCTAAACCTATGAAAAGGTTATTTAAAAGCGAAGCAGAGCACTATATATATGAAAGTGGGCCCATTTTCCTATTCATTTGTGCGAGTTGATTTGATTGTTTTTGAGCTCGGGGCCCACGATGACGAGTTTCTTGCATGAGTAGAGTCAAAACGTCCACGGCGAGATCGTGATCATGCCTCCACGTGCGGAACACCACCTGCTAGATCACAAAGTTGGTTTTCTTCAATTTTGTGTTTTTCCCCCTTTAATTTGAAATGCTAAATTTGTTGTAATGGGGGTTATTTTTGAAAATATTAGGTTCAAAAGGTCCACTAGGGGGCACCTCCGGGTAGGCTCCATTTTTAGGTCAAATGGTCATTTTTTGCTTGTTTTAGGCTTTTTAAGATTAAAACCCGCGTGGGTTTTCGGACCACGACCGCCGCCCTGGCCAGGGCGGCGGTTACATGACCGCCGCCCTGTTCGGGGTGGCGGTTACCACACCGCCACCTTTTAAGGCGGCGGTTCTAAAACCGCCTCCTGCTCGGGCGGCGGTTTTGCACATGAATGCAAAAGGAACTTATATTTGAGATTACACTTGTATTATTTTATTTTTTTGCATTTCTACGCGTTTTTATGACTCTCTCGATATTGTTCGGATGTTAACTTGCTCTGTTTGTGTGTTTTTGGGTGTATGCGGGAGAGAGGAGTACATTAGATGGAGCAGGAGAGAGAGTGTGATTGGCTCTCGGGAAGTACTTGGATGCCCTCTCGTAGGATGAGGAGGACACACTTTGAGGGCTGGTATCTTTGTGTATATCGCGTGTGCCTCATGTTGCACCATCTACTCACATCCTTTGTGACTTATTCTCTTACTGGGATGCAGATCGGAACACCTTCCGACTGCCAGGGGTCCGTGGTGAGTGGACCATCACACTCGAGGATGTCTACCGTATTTTGGGGGTCCCGATCATCGGGAGGAGACTTACATTAGAGACAGCAGGCTCACGGGCACAGATTACACAGTGGGCAGCATATATGGGAGATGCAGTTATCTCCACGGGGTCGAAAGAAGGGAGTGAGATTTGATCTATTCCTTCTTTGCCTATCCCCGTACTTCGACAGGCCATCATGGGGATCCTTGCCTCGAGACTGATCGGGGACAAGGGAGGGGATACATTGTTATCTTGTTGGCCCCCATCATTGCACAGATAGAGGGGCACGGCCGGATATACGCACTGGGTGCGAGATATTCAGGGACCACCTACCATGATTTATACAAGGTGGTCCGTTTACGGGGACAGTCATTGAGCCACCCAACTCTAGTCATGAGTTGGGTGTATGAGCATTTTATCCCTTATGGTAGGGGTGTGGAGGTGGCAGACCCCAGGGCCTGTGAGGGCAGCCAGATGGACGGACATGTCGGTGCTCAGAGCACCTCATCGGCCCGATTGCCTCCTTACTACTGCCGAGACATGGAGGCGACACCGCATCGGCTTATGGCGGCATATGGGGTGAGGAGACTCTTACCCTGATCTCCTGCTCCACCACAGGGCAGCTTATTGATCGAGTGGGACGAGTGGAGGTACATCCTTTCGGCCGGGTTCCTCAGCAGTTTGGCCTTCCATATACGGGCATGCTTCCCCCAGTGGCGCCAGTTTACAGATCAGTTCGCGAGGCCGGAGGGGGCACAGAGGTCGAGGTTGGGACAGTGATTACTCCACGGCATTCCTATTTAGCGGGAGGATAGTTCGCGCTAGAGGGAGAGCCGGTGCGCCTCGGGCACCTTTGCTTGCCCAGATTGCGTGGGTCCTGCTCATGCAGCAAGCAATGACCCCATAGATATTGACTCGAGTCCGAGGAGTTTTCGAGAGGAGGGACAGAGGAGGAGACCGGGACAGCGATCCTGAGTGGCATGACACTCAGGATATTATGCAGGCAGAGAGGGCTGAGCAGAGCGCAGAGAAGGACACTTTAGTTTCAGAGGAGCCCCTCTCTCAGGGCCATGGTGGAGAGGATGAGTCCGTTGCAGGGTGACATGTTGCCCCTACCACGGGAGCAGCCCCTCAGTCGGCAGCGGCATCCGTGGCAGGTGCCGGTCCCAGCGACCCATCTTGGATGCCTGGGGATCCGAGTAAGTTACCCTTTCTCCCTTTTAATGTTTATTTGTAGGCTCTCCTTAGTTGTTATTGTTGTATCTTTTAGTTTCTTGCTTAGTTTCTAATTCGTTTTCCCTTTGTTCAGAGATCGTTGATGAGTGGCGGGATTTGATCCACGGGGTATGTCTGGATTCTGATGATCCCCATGGATAGGACCGCGCGGGGCTGTCCAGTAGATGCCGGGAGCCTCTCAGCGGTGGTAGACATACCCGATGTCTTCGCTCCCATTTGGCACGTGGCCAGGATGGTGTCGACCTCTGCACGAGTTAGCGGGCTACTGAGGATGGATGGCGAGCCTCATGAGGAGCCATTCTCGTGGTGAGACCGCGGCTGCCCCTCGGGACCCTGAGCCCTCCGTACATTCAGAGCGCCGGCGTAGCCGGAGTCCTAGGCGAGGGCGTGCACCTTCGGAGGGGTCGCGTAGGGGTTGAGAGGCCATTTGGCCCTTGTGTATTTTGTACTATTGTGTATCACGGGCTCTTTGAGCGTTTTGACCATGCCTAGTGCATGATGGCATTGTATATAAACATTGATTATTTATATATATGCATTCATTTTGGATCAAAAGCTTAGCACTCATGTTTTCCTTTCTATTTCCAGTTTCTTTGCGTATACTACGATGTATGTTTATATGCTTTCTAGAATATATGCAATGGTGAACAAATGATGTAAATGCTTGTTTTCTTTTGAATATTTCATGGTGCTTTGATACATGATATTGCAGATATATTGTGATTTTGAATCTTAGCTTCTGTGAGCAATTTGGATACCTCATGTTTGTTTTGCAAAGTGATGAATATAACCAGTATGATGAACAGATTAACTTGCCCCACTCCTAACTCCACGCAACTAGTAAGATGCGAGGGCTCATCACCGAGAGTTAAGAAGGGCGCAAGTGGTGAAACGATAGTGATGAAAGACAGACAAAGCTTTGGCGGAACCAAATTGGAAGCTACAAGCTTACTCTACCCGAATGACTTCATAGTTTAGAATGCACTTGCTTTGTGGTTTATCTAGACTTAGACCCGTAGATGGCCACATAGTAGACAAGATCTGGGTTTTTAGGATTTTAACTCTCTTGGAATTTTGAACATCTGATTCATTCGTTTTTGACTCAAAGTTTGAATTGTTTGTTTATGACCTTTTAATGTTTGTTGTGTCAAGAGGACCCCCTATACTTTGCCCCATGCTACTAGTAAGAAGCGTGGGTTTATCACCATGGGCAAGGCATAGGTGAGTAAGGGCATTTCCATCCTTTCCCAACCCTACGTCACTAGTAAGAGACGCAAGCTCATCACCGAAGGTTGGTGGGGCAAGGAAATGTGTAAAAATAAAATTTTCTGTTTAATCACTTTTTGACTTGCTTATTTGAGTAAAATGTCAGTATGTGCTTATTTCCAAAGAGATGTATATATGGGATAGATGTGACACCATGAAGCTTCTAGAACAGACCATAGGCAAGACACCTATCCTAAGAAGAAATCAAAGTGAGAACAAACTTGCAGATCTTGGTATGGTTACCGTTAAGACTTTGTCATGTTTGATTTATTTGATAAAAGATTCCGAGATGATTCGATGATATATGAAGATGGAGAGGTATGATTAAAGAGCTTTATGCCAACAACATCATGAGTTTGTAATGAATTGCTTTGAGAATAGATTCCTTGATCACAATTTATGTAAGAAACAAGTGGACAAAATGATCTTAATCTATATGAAGATGTAATGTAGATAATTATACAAGTAGTGCTAGTTGCTTATGCGTAGAATCGCTTGAGGTGCGAGGGAATTGTTGTTTCGCCAAACTCCTCACCTTCTAGCGTACATAAGAGGTATGCACCATTTCCATAGTCCTTCATGACTCGGTATGGGCCCAACCATTTGGGCAGAATTTCCTTCCTTAGCCGGTCTTCTTGTCGATCATTTGTCAAATATAGGACTAGATCACCTTCGTATATGTCGCATTCATAGACCTTCTTGTTATCTACCGGCACATTGGTCAAAGCCATAAGCTCTATGCCATTGTTCAAAGCATCTAACCTAGTTTCATCTAGGATTTCTAGTTGGGAAAGACGTGCTTCTCTATAAGCATCTTCATCCAGAATCCTTGTAGTGAAATGCGGAGGCGGGTATTTCGACCTCAAGCGGGGAACGCTTCGCCCCAAATACTAGCAAGAAAGGAGTTGCTCCGTTGGTGTTCTTATTGAGGTTCGGTGGGCCCACAAGGCCGGATATAACTTCAAATGCCAATCTCGTTTGTTTTCTTTTACCATTTTAAGGAGAATGGCTTTCAGTGTCTTGTTTGTTGCTTCAGCCTGCCCGTTGGCTTGGGGATAATACAAGGAAGCCGTATGATGGCTTATCTTAAATTTATTGCATAGTTCACGAACCTCTTCATTCTTAAAAGAAGTTCCATTATCGGAGATAATGATTTGCGGGATACCGTACCTGCAAATGATTTGGTTCAAAATGAACTTGGCGATTACAGAACCAGGTACAGTGGTAAGAGGCATAGCCTCTACCCATTTGGTGAAATATTCAGTGGCCGTGATTATAAAATTATGGCCGTCTATGGATGAGGGAGAGAATTTCCCTATTAATTCTAGGCCCCATGTAGAAAAGGGCCATGGAGTAGCGATTGGTTGCAGGACTTGTGCCGGCATGTGGATCTCATGGGAGAATTCTTGGCATTTACGACACCTGCATACAAACTCTATTGCGTCGTGTTCTAGAGTGGGCCAGAAATAGCCCATTCGATGTATTTTTCGAGCAGTGGCGTGGCCACCGAAGTGACCTCCACATATTCCGCTATGTGATTCATGGAGAATCTTCTTGGATTCCTCCATGTCGACACACCTTAGGAGCATTCCATCGAACACCTTTTGATAGAGAACTTGCTCTATAATAACATATTTAGCTACGATAATGCGTAACCGTCTTCTTTGTTGTGGTGTAGCTCCTTCTGGATATGTATGGTCCATGATATGGTTAATGATGTCAGCGTACCAAGGACACTCAGAGATAGCGGGTCGGGTTTCGATGTAGTATACGCACTCATCTGGAAAATCTAAATCTACTAGATCGCCTCCATCTAATGGGTTATCAGCTAACTAATCCGCAATGATTTGTCCCTTAACTGACTTCTGATTTACAAACGTTAATTCAAATTCTCCCATTAAGGTTATAAAACGTCCGACCTTTTTAGACAATGACCCTTGTGTGGAAAGTTCATAAATGGTCCATTTTTACCATGACCCTTGTTTCTTGGTTTAGCATATAATGTCTTAGGCGTTTGGTTGCAAAGACTATGGCGAGACATTCTCGTTCTGCTTGTGTATAGCGTGTTTCATAGTCGAGCAGTGTTCGGCTAATGAAATAAATCGCGCGTTCTCTTTTGTCATCGTCTTCTTGGGCCAACATGCAAGCTAACGAGACATTGGTAGCTCGTGAGTATAAAATCAACAGGCGGTCTAGCTTAGGTGGCATTAGTGTAGGTGGTGACAGCAAGAAACGCTTAACTGCGTTAAAAGCTTCATTGCAGTCTTCGGTCCAATCAATGCTATAGTCTTTCTTGAGTAAATTATTAATTGGATGAATAGCAAAGCTCAAGTCGGGATGAATCTTTGGATTGCACCTAGCTTTCGAGAAATGGCACGATTCGATTCATCCGAAGGTGGAACCATTTCGAGGACGGCTCAAATTTTGGTTGGGTCAACAACATCTATCCTCGTGATGATATGATATAACCTAGGAGCTTCCCTCTGTTACACCAAAGACGCATTTCTCTGGGTTTAGTGTGACTCAGTATTCTATTAGGCGTGAAAGAATGACGGAGTACTTCGGGATGGTCACAGTGCTTCTTGGCCTTAGCCAACAAGTCATCTACGTAGGATTCCATGATTTTATGAATTAGATCGTGAAATATATATGTCATAGCCCGCTGGTACGTAGCACCAGCGTTTTTGAGACCGAATGGCATAACAACATAGCAATAGGTTCCCCAAGGAGTTATAAATGTGGTTTTAGCTTGATCCCGCTCGGATATTCGATTTGATTGTATCCCGAGAATCAATCCATGAGAGACAAAAGTTCAAACCAGTTGTTGCATCAACAATGACATCAATAGATGGCAATGGGAAGTCATCCTTAGGACATGCTTTGTTGATGTCTCGGAAATCTATGCAAATGCGTATCTTTCCATTCTTCTTGAGGACAGGAACGATGTTAGATACCCATTGGGAGTAATCGACTGGCTTGATGAATCCTACTTGGAGGAGCTTTATTACCTCTTCTTTTACCATGAGGGCCACCTTGGGCTTCATGGGTCTCGATTTTGTTTAGCGGCTTTGCATCGATTTAGTGACGAGGTTGTGCACCGCAATGTGGGGTGCAACTCCTGTCATCTCTTTATAATTAAATGCAAATGCCTTCTGATGTTCTTTGAGGATCCGAGTGTGTATTTCTACTTCCTCTGGTGTTAACGAAGATCCTAGTTTTAAAATTCTCGGTTCATCTCTGGTTCCGATGTTCACATCGATCGTTTCTTCGATCAAAGAGGCGTTACCCTCTTCGAACTCAGGCGGTGCTGGGGGTAAATCCAGGTCATCCCCATTTTCTACTGCGTATATGCTAGGTTATTTGTGAGGAAGACTCATCATGAGATTTCCGAAAATAGGAAGACGAATGTGGAATTAAGGACAAATCTAGCATATGATAGGAGAGATGTAATGCCGCATAGGCGTTTAAGTATTCCAAAGTGGCCATATCATTATCAACATGGTGCAGGGTGGTAGATTCACTTACGCTTACAATGGGATTTGTCATTGTTTTTATCAATGGTTCATCACGAATGGACACCGTGAACTGGGTATCTTCTAACTCATTGCTTGGAGTAAACGTGATCTTGAATTCTTTATTGCGCGCGAGAAGATTTTTCTCTGGGAATTGCTTCCAATAGATATGAAGTTAAATGCCTTGCTTAAATCTAATACAGCGTTTTTGTAGAGTTGCAAATGTTCGGCTTTAGTTTCATATACCTCAGAGACTTGGTTTGCCACTAATTGTGAGTCTCCTAAGACTCTGATGTTGTCAACACCAATTCTTTTGGCTAAGGTGAGACCAAGGAGGAGGGCTTCGTACTCTGTACCGTTATTTGTGCATTCGAAATTTAGTTTGAAGGCAAATGGCATGACTTTCCCCTTGGGCGAAGTAAGAATTATACCTGCCCCCGCTCCATAATGGCACCTAGCCCCATCAAAATGGAGATTCCAATACTTAGTGGGAATATAGATGTTGGGGTATTTCTTGTGTTTGCACACTCTACTTCTACCATATAGAGGTCCTCTGCTGGAAGGGAACCAACACCTAGGGAATATCATATGCCTACTAAATCAAATGGTAAGAACATTGGTGAATCTTGTTCTATCAACTCAACGATTTTCGCAGTAGTCCCCGATGATCTTTGTTTCTTTAGTTTTATCTTTGGGGTTGGGATTGTTTTGGCTATCTTTGATGGTTTCAAGATCCGTCGTAGGTACCAACTTTTCCTCTGGTTTTGGGTCAATGGGTTTATTAAGTTGGTTTGTTGGAAGTTCAAATTCTGAGTGCACCTGGTCTTTTCTTTAAATCAGCTAGGTGCAAATCGAAAGGTTTTGGATCACCTTTGGCTACAAACACCTTTCCTAGATGCAAGAATCTTACTTCTTGAAATAACGTAGAAGGGATTGCCTTCATTCGGTGTATCCATGGTCGGCCGAGTATCATATTATAATTAGTTTCCGATCTATAATATAAAACTCAGTCAGGATTGTTTTGGGCCCTAAGGTGACCGGCAAAAGTATTATAGTTCCTATCGAAGTGGCTTTATGGCTATCATAGCCTCTCAATGTATTTCGAGTAGTGGAGCAGTTTGTTTCCCCATATCCAAGTTTTGGAGGAAAGAGAAAGGGACTATGTTAAATGCGGCCCCATCATTAACCATTGCCCGTTTTACACATAGCTTATTATAAACCCATACTTGTAAGTGTAATCTGGGTCACCTCGGCGTGCGATCTCAAAGCATCTATGGGCATTTACTTATTTCGAATATGAATTCGTCATCCTTGTCCAGGATGCCCCGGAGGGTGGATATCAAAATCTACGTGATTTACTTGTGTTTCAGGAGGTGGAGTGATGTTAATTAGATGACCTAGACCTAATGATTCTAAAAGAGCAGCTCTATGAGGAGGAGAGTTCTTTAGTAAATCCAAGAATGAAATGTGCGAGAAGGTCTTTGTTAGATCACTAATTAAATCATAGGCACCTACGGGTTTTCTACTATTTGTTGACTCTTATCTACATTTTCGCGAGATGACTTGGGCTCGGTTGAGAGAAATATTCTCGTGTTCTTGTTATAGCTTTGATAGGTAGTTCAGCATCTAATTCTACCAAATCGACTATCTTGGGTCTCGGTTGACTTCCTAAGCGTGGCGCAACCGACGGATTTAGTGAAGTCAAGGCTTCATGATCATTGTTTCCCATCATTGCATTCCGGTTGGATTCAGCCTATTGCTATCATGATTTGGGAGCGGATCGTTAAAGATCTTGAGGGGAGCATTATGAGGGGAAGCGCCCACTGCGAGCGTATTTGGTGGTGATGACACGGGATCGCAAAAACAAATGTGAAGAACTGTCTTTGTTCTTCTGGAAAACGTTGCATGAATTTATTGTAGTCACGGCACATTCTAGTATCATGACCCCAAATTTTGTGGAAACCACAATAAGAATTGGGGTTGTAATTCCTGTTTTGTTGGTTTGGTGTGTATTGTGGCCTAAAATTCTGATCAAACTGTTGCCCATTAGGATTAAAGTTTTGCGATTGTTGTTTCTGGTTTTGACTTTGGTTTTGATAACCAAATGAGTTTTGACTTGGCCCTTGTATGGGATTTCACCGTTGTTATTGTTGTTGTGGATGGTTAAAATCCACTGTATTGATCATCGGGGTAAATTTGTTGTTTCGTTGGTTGTTTGTTTGTGACGGAGTATTAACAACATTTACCCTCTTGGGCTGGTCGGTTACTCCATCCGTTGTTACCCCGCGATTTTTGTTAAGGATTTTGGGTCCTTTGGGTCCTTGATTGACATTTGTGATAGTTGTAGTGTTCTGAGTGGAGGTGATTAACCTCCCATTTGTTCCATATGTCTTACGACCACTATCTATTGTTGCTTGATCTATTCGAAGAGCGCTCTCAAGTACTTCATCGTAAGTTCTTAGCGGGAACTTCTAGACTTCTTCCTTCACCTCTTTCTTTGAGAGAATGAAGGAATAAATCACATAGTTCCATCGATCCATGTTTGGAGCACTTGCCGAGGAATAAAGGACTGTACGCCACCTTTGGATGAAATGGGCGACAGATTTGTTGTGTTCTTATTTGATGTGCAAGAATTCCCTGATTCCTGTTCTTAATAGTTTGTTCATGTCGAAGGCCTTGATGAACTCTGATACGAGTTGTTTAAATGAATGGATGGAGGCTTCAGGTATTCTATAATACCAGTCGAGAGCGATGCCTTCCAAAGTTTTGGGGAATATTTTAGCAACAACCCCATCCCATGGGAGTAGCTCTCGAATGGCTGTAGCGTAGGCTTTGATATGTGCGTTCGGATCTCCCTCGCCTTTGAACTTGGGTAAATCGGGAAGGGGTCTTGGAAGCATGACGCTTCGTATGGTGAAGTCTAAGGGTTCCTTCAGATATTCTAAATAAGTCCCTATCGCATAGTTTTCGACCATTGATGGTGGTTGCTGAGGGAGTGGTGGTGGGATGGGTTGTTGATACGGTGCGAGTATGCGTTGGTAGGGGCATAGGGAAGTCCCTGCGTTTGAGCAAACATGCCGGGAGAGGAGAACATATCTCCTTGTGGTGATTTGGAGTACATGTTTAAGTATGACGGGGTATTGTCTAGGAATGGATTGTTTGATACTAGACCGGGATGAATAGTGTTAGAGATGACAGGCCTTGTTGGCATTTGTTGTGGATGCGAGGAGGCATGCCTAACGTGCCTACTCTGTGAGGAGATCTACTTGGCCAAAGTGATATGGAGGATTGGAACTTCCTACTTGCATGAGCTGAGGATTTTGACTTGCTTGAGCAAGTTCTAACCCTCTCACTTTTTCTACTAATGTTGAAATGACTTCATTTGGTGAAGTCACGGTGCTTTACTGGCGGTGTTTGTTGTATACCCGGTGTTGTATAGGTACGTGATATCTGTCATGAACTGATCGCTATCTTGCCAAGTTTCTCCGAGAGTATTTCCTATATGCAGTGGCATAGAGGTATTTTCTTGAAAAGAGATCTCGGGTTGTATTTGTAAACCTCCTATAGGTGGGTACATACCCCGAGAATGTTGTTCACTCCTAGGATAACGTATTGACTGTCCATCATCTAAGACCAGGTATGGATCTGATTGCCTACTAATTTGTGGTCTAAGTAGCATCGAGGAGACGAACGGGCATTCTCAGTAAACGTCATATTATTCGAACCTGAAGGCTCTGTTTGTTGTGTTCGAGGGGTTCATCTAACTCCTCAGTTTGAAAAGATGAATTATATCTAATTCTTGGGGTTTGTGTTGACAACTGATTAGTTGAATAGTTGTCGCCCCATCTTTGAGAGCAAGGGTGATGATTATGCATTGCATTGGGCGTGGTATGCCTCAAGACCCAAGAGGGTCTGCCATATTCATCGAATCCAGACATATTCGGGGGGTATATGAATACCCGTAGAATAATGGGAAGGAACAAAGGTGATTTGTGAAAGAACACATGATACTATGACTCGACGAGAAAGTAGGAAGCTTTATGTCAGCTTCACTAATTTTGTTTGCTTCACGTCGGGTTCACCAGTTTTGTACGCCGGAAAAGTGACGGGTAGCGTGGGAATCTACAAGTGACTCTTCCGCGTACCCGACCTCTCGAGGTCGTGCCGAGATAGCCGGTGGGGGTAGAATATGCGTGGGATGCAGACAAACTAGTTAGGCAGTCTAATGTCTTCGACACGCACTAATGGAATTTGTGAATCTAAGGCAAAGAAGGCCCTTAACTTGGACTGGTGTGATAGATCGATCGCGAGGATGACCACTCGAAGGCTCCAATCAATATCAAGCTCTGGCGTGATTCGATCTATGGGTTGTGGAATACGTGGAAAATGACCTGGGATAGTTTCGTGTATGTCTCCAGATAAGGTCATATGGTGGATGGTGAAAACAATTGACTTTACGGATGATTTTCTGGCCTAGTCCAGAATTCTCTAGCTTCGTTAGCCGCTATATCCAGTAAGGACAATTGTTCGATGATGATGGGTGGAAGTGGAGTGGATTGGAATACTAGTGTGCGTAGGCCAGCGTCTATATCTGATTGACTTGTGGATTCGTTGGGCTGTGAGATCTGTGGGTCACAACCATGGACTCTTGGATGTTGCGGTCCTGTTATGGTCATACGCGAAATCAAGTCCTAATCCCTAGTATCCAGTAATCATACGCTTTCTCAGCTTCTATGTTTAAGACCAAAAGCGTGTGATTTTCTCGAATATCTCGCATGCGTTCGTGTAACTGGATCCTTAGAATAGTATCTATATCTCGTGAGAGTATCTCTGCACTTTGGTTTGTGTGGGACTAAAGGATCACAACCAAAGGTTTGTTCTCTTTCGAACCCTTCTACAGTCATGTGAATGTTTACCTAGGGCAATCTGTAGTTTGGTTGGTTTGACCAAAACGTGTGTGCTTGGTCGTCTTCTATGTTTAACCCTCTCAACCGAGAACCGATCGGTTGTAAATGCATCGTTGTTTGGAATACTTGTATTACGAGATTTTGGTCTATGTCAACTATTCTTTGTGGCGAGGTTTGGTTGAGGCACGATTGGCTCAAATATATATTCCCTGGGCTCCGAGGTCCGTGATTGTCATACAAAATAAAATGTAAATCTAAGCAGTAATAAAGCAAATTCTAACTACGTGGAATAAATCTAAAACATATATAACTTCTATTTTTTAAGAAACCTTTTAAGAATTTAATGAAAGAAAGCTATTTAAACGTATCTAGGAATAACAACTAAACAATAATTTAAAATAGATAAAATAACCGAGTGTAGTTATCAGCCTGTGTAATTTGTAGATTTATTCTAAATAAAATAGCTCATCTAATCTATCTGCAAGATTCTCGATCCTACCTCAGAAGTGAGGAGTGAATCATAGTTTCTCAGAAACTATCAATCCTCATAGCTTCCCTGGCAATATCGAGAATAGAATTCACTGAAATGAAGCAATTATCTACTCTATTTGATATGATTCTAACTAGAACTTTGAAAGTTAAAACCTGGATTCTGCAGAACAGTGGCGAATCCGATGGTGTGTGTGATCTTGTCCCCTCAGTATGATCTCCTCATTCTTTCATGTTCACATGGATCCAGAAAAGCGTGTAATGCTAGCATCGACAGGAGTAGATATTGGGACAAGGACAACTCAGAATGCAGACCGAAAATGCGAGTAGGAGAGGACATGCGCAAAGAGTACGAGCTTGGCTTATGCGATTCCTAGTGGGATTTTTTTGCGAGTCATGCAACATGAAGCGACGGAACACGAAACTATCTGTTTGAAGAGAAAACCAGTAACTTTAATGGTTTCCTAAGCTATTCTATTCCAATGGATTAGATAAAACAACAACACTTTGTTTGCACAATTTGGATATGTGGCTTACCAACAATTTAGACAATGCTAAAATAAGCATGCAAAGAATTAAAACTATGGCTCTAAAGAACAAAAAAGTCGAACTATGAAAATGAGAGCTTGAAAGTGAATGAGGGGGAAGACCGACCGTAATGATAGCATTTGCACAAGATGGATATGTGGCTTACCAACTGCAAAACAATGCTAACTAGGCATATAATGAACTGAACTAAGAACTCTAAGCAACAATGAAAATTAAATCTACAGCAAAGAGAAATTCAGAGGCAAACTTCAGGGCCATTTGTTTGAGCACCGACCATTTATTTATAGCTTTCATTCACCCAAAGATCAAAACCAAACTGAACTCTAAAAACCATAAACAATGGCCAAACACTATTCCAGGGGACCAAAAACATAAATGCATGCCCAAGTTGGCAAGGAAAAGCTGGTGAAACGTTGATATTTTACGTGAGTCGCGTCAAAGCGCTCGAAAACGCATGCGGAACCGCCGCTACGGCGGGCGGCGGTTCACGGAGACGCCGCCTTGATCGGGCGGCGGTTTCGTCACTGAAGATCAAAAGGCCAAGGAAAGAGGGAAAAGGGGAAAACAAAGGGTGCGGGGCTAAGCGGGGCATGCGGGATGTTAACACATACTCCGAGGGCTTTTCCGGATCCCGAACACCTTGCGAGGAGACCTGTATCATCATTGGGGAGCTTGTTACACTGTTCCGGCAGTACAGTACCTTACAATTTTGGGTACGTACGGCAACCTTTGCCGCATATCGAACTATATAGTGCAAGGAGGCCACACTTCTCAAGATTACTTGTTAGCTGATAACACATTGGCACATAGGTGGAGAGACAATTTGTGGCACCATAGTTGGTGTGTGGTATTGAAAGTGAGCTATATTTTGGTTGCAATCCCACTTGACTACTTATGGTTGTGTTACATGTTTGTTGTTTTTTGTGAACACCCTAAATCATCCCATTGCATTAAATTTTAATTAATCAAATATCATCATAATTAAACATCCTTAATCAAACAACAATCCCAACTCAAATCCCATCACTATCCTTAATCCACAATCCTAATCCAAATATAATCCCCCACACATCCTATCTAACCATGGTCTTTGATCCTCAATCCCCATCCTTTCTAAACCAACATATAAACCCCTACCTCTTTTCTAAATCCATCAATTAAGTTATCCCATCATCCCCACCCCCGTCAAGTCAACCATCTCACTTTGACCACAAAGTCCCACACACCATCCAACACATTAAAAAATAAATCTCAAACCTAACATCTTACCTTAACCAACCCTCTCCCCACCATCCAAATTAACCATCCCATGTTGATCCTAAACTCCTAAAAACCATTCAATTGCTTAACCAACAAGTATTTGATCTTCAATCTTCAATCAATCAATCACCTCCTAAACTATCACCTCCCAACCAACACCATCCTAAGATCATTACCCCTCACCCCATTGACCTCCTCCTTGAGGAACCCAATTCATCTCAATCCACACCACAACCTAAACAACATAAACCACTATCTCCATAAGCCAATTACAAAGACTTTGACCACCTCACTAACTTTGACCTAGACCAAGAGGATCTCCTTTATGTCCTTGCTAATCTAGCCACTAACCCCAAACCCACAAAATCATCCCAAACCCCCACCTCCACATCCCCTATCAATCATCATGACCCACACCTTCCTTCCATAAAAATTCATGCACCACCATCCAAAATCTCAACTCCTAAATCCAATCATCATAAAACATATCATCAAGTCCCATTCACAAACCCATAACAACCCCAACAACTTCATCCACAATCATCATCTACCTCATCTCATCTTAGTCCTACATCTTCGTCATCTTCATCATCTCAATCCAATCGTATGAACTTTCTTCTAGATAGTCCCACATCCCTAATTCACCATCAAATTCAATCATTAAGCCTATTTCATCCCGTCCATCACCTAATCCCAATACCATCTCATCCATTGTAAATCCTACGTCACCCCCATCTCCTTTTACCCCCAATCCCAAACCATCTAATGTGGCTCCTAAGCCACCTTCATCCTCTTCATCCACACCTAATCCTATATCAACCCCTTCATCACCTAAACCTAACACTATCCTATCCTCTAATCCTATTTCATCTCCACCATCCCCTAATCCTCAAACATCTAATGTGACTCCTAAATCACCAACTCCTAAACCTAACAAATCCAATACCAATCCTCTCCCCACCCCATCTCCTACCCAATCTAATAAGGCTCTTATACCACCTTCATCCACTTGACCCATAAATTGACCAAATATATTGTGGTTCCTATACCACTCCCATCCCCAAATATCCTTCATCTCCAAAATCACCCAAATATAATATGACCCCACATCACGCCCATCCCCCTTCTTCTAATCCCAAACAATCTAATCCTAAGCCAAAATTATCTACCTCAAAACCACATACTCACACCAATCCAAAATCAACCAAATCTACTTTAGCCTTCAAACCCAAACCATCCACTTTGGCCCCAAGGCCTAATCCATACCCTTCATCTTCTAAGTCACAACCATCTAATCAACTCCATAAATCCAAATCAACCAAAACATCTCACAATCTACCCAATCCTGCACCTTTACTTCCTACTACCCCAAAACCATTTAACCCAAAACCATTTCACTCCCTTAGGAGAATCCTTGACCACAACCTTCCTTCATCTAAAAACCTTAAACATGATCATCCATCCCCTAATAAAATCACGCAATCAAAACCTTCCCAAACCATCTTGGTATCGGGAACACTATTATTGTGTCTTCCATTTCACCCATGGACATTTGACCAATCATTGCATGCAATTTAGGTCTTATGTCAAAACATCATTAACCAAGGAATTATTATCCTTGTACATATTTAGCCAAAACACTTCCATTCCAATCATATCCCTAAGCATCGTCCATCATCCAAACCCTACTCGACATCCAAACATTGTTACCCATCCAAATCTCATCGTACAACCAAATATCCCTCACCAACCAAAAACCAAAACAAATATTATCTCCCATCCTTTGTTAAGTCGACTTCTCAACGGATGAAAAATTACAACCCCCAATATTATGATGACCACATGACATCATCTATCTATCCACTTCATATCTTATAGCCAAAAATATGTTCACTAATATGAAACATCGAGGCAAAGGCTTAGGCATCCATGAACACTACATTCGCGAACCCATCTCCCTTCATCAAAATCTAGGTCATTTAGGCTTAGGGTATAAACCTAACAATATCAACATCCCTCCCACTACCCCATCACCACCTATTTATACCACTCATCTTTCTGATCCTACCATCCCAACCACTTCACCCAATACAAATATCAAACACCTAAAAATGGATTTGAGCACATAGTTCATCACTGCACACGGATGTTATTTCCTTCCCACCCATCCTCCTTACATCCAACATCCAAATCCATTCACATATAATCCCTTCTTATCATCATATTCATCCATATCCTCTTCTATTCCATTCAATTGAACACTTGATCAGCTTTCTCATACATCTTGTAAGCCAATAGTACCTACTATAATTGTGTGACCTTGGTCTATCATTACCTCCAACATCCAAGCACCATTGTCTCTTAGAGATCCACACACTTAATCAACTTGTGGTGAATACCCTTGGGAGTTTCTATTGACACTCTAGCCAATGTCATCACTACACTCATTTCCATCCCCCATCAAGCCATTGGTGATTCTTAACCCCTTGAGAGTTCTCAAGAGAGTGGAACCTCTTTATGCAAAAAAAAATCAAAATATCAAAAAGAAAAAGATCAAAAAATCATATCATAATTAAAAAATAAAATATCAAATAAAATCCACCTCAAGACTCTCTCTAGAGGTGTTTCCAACAACTCTATTGGGGCTATGGACACCTAGGGGCAAGTATAGAAATGTTGTGACAAGAATCGGATGTATCTTTTTCGGGGTTATGGATGGCATGGCTGAAAGTGGAGCAATGCATGAATTAAGCTGTCTGCATTCACCTTCCATCAACCTACTTGACTTAATCACTCCCTATATTAGTTTTTGTCACATACTACCTATTAAGTCTTCACTTCAAGAGGTAATTAACCATCACAATAGTGCACACTTTGATCTCACAAAGACATAGGTCTCGCATGTTGCCGGTGTTGTTAGACCTTGGTCACACTTTTGTTTTAGTCCCACTCTTACCTTACAACATGTTTTGTTAGGCTCATATTTTGTTCATCACTTATATTATTCCATTCATCACATCCACATCCTTTTGGATCGAACATCCATGGGTAGATGATGACCCTTTCATTTTCATCCCATCCTCCTCATGTCCCTTTTAAATTGTCATCATCATGACTGGGGGAAACCTTATTATCATCCGTTGAGGGCATCCTCCATTTTAGATATCCCTCACTTCTCATCCTACCCTACACATAGGAGAAAATCATCCACACAGGTCATCCTACTTTACATTTGGGGGCACTCCACATATATCCCTTAATCCATCCCCCTATACCTAAGGGCATATCTTATCATCTTCCATATCCCCCATCTTATCCTATCCCACATCCCTCATCTTATCTATCTCCCATCCCACATCCCATCTAATCCTAACCAATCAACCCATCCTTATCCTATCCAACCTATCTAATTTTCCTCAATCCTTCCCTTTCATCTTACCCAAACACACTTTGGGACTTATAGAAGAAAGTCACATCCAACCTTACAAACCTTCCCATCCCACATGCCCAATCCCATTCCGAAATCCAAAATCCAAAATCTCAACATCCAACATCAAATAATCTAAACATCCAAAATCTAAAAATTAAAACATTTAATCCCTAAAAACAAAAACAAAAATATGCAAAAATACAATGTGTGTGTGTTTTTTGTGTGTTTGCTTACTTGCCTACATTCACATTCAGTCGATGATATGATACATCTTTTGTTTCTTTTTCTTTTACATGGTCCAATGATATGAGGACCATATTTTTGTATTAATTTGGTCGATGATATGAGGCCACCTTTTCTCGTCCAATCATATGAGGACCATATTTTTTGCATTAATATGTCTAATGATATGAGGACAAGGGCATTTGGCAATTTCTATCATCATGGTCTTTATACCTTGATCCATCTTGCTTTATGCCATATCATATCACAACTGCTAATGATGATAACAATGGGCACTTTATGGTAGCACACCCCCCTTATATCATCATCTTTTAGCCTTATCATCATCCACGTCTAATCCTCATCATCACATCTAACCATGTCTAACATCCTCCTATCAAATTAATCCTTTAATCACTCAATCTATATCCACATCCAAATCTTATCATCTTGTGTCCAACACCAAAAATCCTCACCCCCTGGTTGGGTCATTTCGATCCAAAACCAATCCTCATTCTCACATACAAACATCCTCAATCTTCTAATCCTTTAAATCAAATCAATCATCCTCAAATCTAACATCCTCAAATCTAAATCCCAAATCTTCCATCCTACCCCTTGGTAGGGCATCTCAAAATCCAACATATCTCAATCCAACATCTTCAAATCAAACATCCTTTAATCCACAAATCCTAAATCTTCACCCTTGTCATACATCGTTGACTGGACCATCCTCTAATCCACAAATTCTAAATCTTCACCCTTATCATACATTGTTGGATGGGGCATCCAACATCCGAAATCCAATATCTCCTAAATATCCTACTCCTATAATCTTATTCCTCTAATCCTCTCTCCTATTCCTCTAATTCTCTCTCTTAATCTTCAAATCCTTTGAATCCTCAAATCTTCTAAACCTCTAATCCTCATCCTCTAAATCCTCAAATCTTCTTCCTCTCTCATCGACTAACTTGAGCCTCTCCTATTTTCAAGTGGTTACCCGACTCATTCCCTCCCGCCTAGCCCCTCGAGGGCATCATATCACCATCCTAACATATTTTCTTCTCTTTTTCTTTGAATTGTCAATGACCATTCAAAGAGGGGAAAAATGTAGACATAAAATTTTGACATGATTAATTATGATTAAGCATGTCATGAAATATCCCAACATCACCCATATAATAATTAATCGCAAGATTAATTATTATTATTATTCCATTTTATCATATTTCCCCTTTTAATCATTTATCAAATATCCCAACATTTCATCATTAATCATTTTAATTCATCTAATATCCCATTTTCATCATTAATCTTTTATTATACCATATTATCATCATAATCCTTCATTAACATTTTATAGGAATTTAATATTCCTACATCTCACCTACCCACCTACTCTACACATCCCTACACCTAGCCTTTCCATGTAATCTCACATCTAATCCTCTTTAGTAACCTAATCTAATTCTAATCATAATCACATCCTCACCTCTAAATCTATGAGGCTTATATCTAGAAGCCTCTCTAAATTTCCCTCTATCATATTTAAAAAATTCAAAATATCTCCCTCTCTCCATTGAATTAAAAATTCAATGGAGGATTCTTCTAAATTCTAGAATAATCCAATTCTATATCTTTCATTCTTCTCATGCATCCTCCACCCTTGATCTCAATCCAACTTGGCAAAATCCCAACCATCCAATCCTCCACTCACAAACTATAAATTGAGCTCTCCTCCTCCATGAGAGCCAAGTCACAAATTCATATCAAATCTCTATCATTTTTATCACTCAATCAATCTATCATTCATCTTTAGTCCATTTACAATCAATATATCATTCATCTTTAATCCATTTACAATCAATCTAGCATCATCTTTATCAAGCAAGATCAAGGGAAGTGCTTTACCAAAATCAGTCCACAAATTTGAAGCATCTTGACTTCCATCCAAGGAGAAAATCCAAGCTATCAAAGAGGAGGATTTCCACTTGTAGGTAAGTATAGGTATATGATCTTCTCCCTCTTTCTATCATTTCTCAATCGGAGGTAAGTAGATAGTTGTGTTAGCATAGGATTTAAATCAATTTATTTCCTAGTTTATAAGTTACATACTAACACCACTTTTTGCTTACACTAGAAATATGGTTCAAGGTAGAAAATACTAAAGCATATCTTTAATTGGGATACTATATGTCTTAGTGTGGAATGGCGTGTCTTGGAAAACCACCTATTAGTTTTTGGGTTATGGATCTTAATATCATGTTTTTATGAAGCTTGACCTACTAGTATATACTGAACGATTACTATGTGACTTGGATCTCATAAAATAAACTCAAAAGGGGAAAAAGGTAGGGCAAAAAGAATATAGAATCTCTCTCTTCTCAAACATGGAATATACTCTAATATTAACCAAATCATACACAAGAAACTAAAGAAAATAAGAAATAACATTGGCTCATTTCTATGTAGACTCTAGGCAATCATTCAAAGGAAGATAGACACAAAGAATCATATCCCTACATAAAACCAAGAAAATAATTTTTGTACATTCACTTATATCCCCGACATGAGTTAGTCAACCTAACATTGGTACAAGTTGACTATATTCAACACAAAATAGAGAAATTATCCATGAATTAACATCTTTAAACCACCCAATAGCTAAGATTGTACAATGCATCCAAGAAACTAAGTGTAAGAAACATTACTTCATGAAGATGAGACTAGTCGGACTCAATCTCTTACCTTACAGATATAACTGAAACTAGAAGTGCAAAATCTACTTAATAAACAAAAAGATATTTAATGCCTAGGACTCTCAAACATAAATTCTCAATTGGAAGTAACTTAACACCCACAAGACAATGTTAAGTTCCAAAGTCTTTCCTTTGTATTGAAATCAGTCCATAATCTTGATTACAATTTAATTTAGGATATTTATAGGAAAATGGTGTTCTATTATTGCCTTTACATGTTTTGGAGCCTCCAAATTATAGAAAGTGGGAAAATTTGAAATTGAAACCTAAACTAATAGTTGGTAAAAGAAACTCTCATGAATTACAATTAATTTCCCTCCAAAATTAGGAAGATATTTTCTTAAGTGTTGATCCATGTGAAAGAATTGTGGTTATCCCATAAAATTAGGAGTAGAGAATCTTGGGTTGTCACTTGTCACATGAGATCATGATTACAACTGTAACAACCAAATTTGATTCTTAGCTTTTTTGTTTCCTTCTCTTTTATGTTTTGAATCTATCATAAAAATATCTACAATCTCTTCACCATTATTTATCATACTTGTCTCTATATGTAGCCCTATCTAAGAAACTTTTAATGGTTATGGTCTCATGTCAAATGTTGGCTCTAGTCAAAAGATATGGTAAAAAAACTAATCCATTGTCATGTCTTTGTTTTAACTCAGCCCATTAAAAATATTTAGTTGACTTAATCCTTTGATTTAACCACCGATAGAATTACTCCATGCATATCCCTTGAATCGACTTGCATTCGTGGCTTGGTAAATTCAAACACCTTGATGTTTCAAATTTTAAAAATCTAAATCCATATGTCTCTATATGATTTAACTCAAGCCTTTAAAATTGTTGACCCAACTAATAAAATGACTCCACCTCGCTTTCCTTAATTAACTTTTTCCTTCTAAAACCTTGGCCCTCAATTGATGATGTGTATTTGAATCGCTGAGTCTAGAGATATTGGGGTATGCCTCTTCTAAAATCATGTTGAGGGCACATAGATTGGTCCATGTGGCTACTCATCTCAGTTTCATGTTCTCGAGATCTCAGGTTCCTCCTCATCTCTTTGATTTTATATTTGTGAAACTTACAAAACCACGAGGCTTCGAGGTGAAAAGTGAATCGATATATAAGTCTCAAGATCTTGAAACACTCGGGATCTTAGGTTCTCAAGATATTTTTTCCTCTTTGTAACTCGAAAACATCCATGTTGAATACACTTATCTCGGCTCTCTTGTTCTCGAGTTCCTCTGGTTTTCGAAAAGACTTGGCCTCAAGAGACTTACAAATTTTTTCTCGACCTCCAAACTTACCAAATATTGATAAGAGGATACACATGTCCTTTGGCTTGATTTTAACCTATCACGAGAGGTAAACAATGAAGATAATTTTCATGATTTAGAAATAATACAAAAATAAAAATCAAGTCATCTTTTGAACATATTAAGTTTGCTTTTACTCTAAAAAGAGAATAATTCATAGAATTATCTTTCTAATCACTCTACATATGTTAAATGTTAAAACTAACCATGAAATATTTTGTTTAAGACAAAATGGTGATTAAATCAAAGTAAAATGAGAGTTAGACTTTGAAAGTGCTAACAAGTTATAAATCAAGTTTAACTCTATTTTAATGAGTTTAATCACAATGTAGAACTAAATACTCTTAAAGAGCTTAAAAATTAATCTTCATAGTTGATGAATAAAAAATCGAGCTCCATTCTCTTTAGAAAGGGAATGGGGTGTGGTGTGTACTAATAACTCTATGCATGTGAGAAATTTTTACTACATATTTTATGATTATAAGCTTCCTACTTGATTGTTAACTAACATCAATGTTAGTTGAGTTGTCATATTATCACAATGTATTGTCGGTTGTACTATTAAATGTCTTGTTGCAGATCCATTATGTCATGCCTTTTCATGTCATGTTGTGAGTCCCAAAGGTTCCTTTGGTTTTTATTCATGTGTACATTACCATATTTATGTTATTTTCATTGCTTACACTTTACATGTTGGTTCATGTATATTTTTAACAATGTTCACAATATGCTTACTCTTGAGATGACACACATCATGTTTGTTCTTTAACGATCGTATCCTAAGCACATTAATTTGTGTAACTATGTTTAGTACACATACTTCATATGGTTTATCTCTATATGAATTTTACATGATATAATTGATCACTTTTCTCTTTTGACTTGAATGACACACACATACATTTCTCACCTCAAAAGGGTGGTAGATTATGGGCTTATTCAAAATTCCACACATAGTTTAGCTTAAAGCACACAAATTCAAATAGGTTGATGACATTTCATATAGTTTAAATAAGAGTTATTTAGTATAGATAGAGTTTCATTAGTCTTATCACACACAAAAATTTACAATTAACCTTAACAACCCAAATTTGGTCTTCTATAACATGTCTTATTACCGAAAAGGAGAAAAGCAATATTTTATTTCTATTTTTTTAATATTTTCAACAAGACAAAATGGTTCACCAAAAATATTAACAAGATGTTTTTCAAGCTACTAAAAAGGTTAGATTCTATTGAGAGAAATACAAGATGACAACATTCATTGGGGTAACATGACACTTCACAATATGGAAATTAGGGTCATGGTTCGACATATCCAATCAAGTATAGTTGTTCTTATGCACATTTCAATTTATTTCAAGCATTTCAAATATAAAGTTTTTTAAATTCAATTTACAATTTTTATACACCATTATCAACATTAGTTGGTGTGTTTTTTCCATGTGATTGTAGGTTTAATGTTGATTGAAAGAATCACTCGATAGCTCAACACACCACCATATGATCAATATGTGAGGTTTGCATTTTATTTTAATCAAACATTCATCACTACTTGATTAAAAGGGGAAAATGTAGTATCTAATATTTGGTCCAAGTAATTGAAAATATGGAATTTTACACTTCTCCGATATTTATCCCATCAACACATAATTTAACCAACTTGAGGCACCCTCATGCTCTATCTTACACCACCGGTTCCAATAGACAACAACCAATCTCCACCTTATTTCTTTAGGAATCAATACAACATTTTGACAAATTAAATTCATAGTTTAAGTCACTTTTAAGTCCTCAAATATAGTTTTTATTCTAACTAGGTACCCTAAATTCAAATTTTAAGTCGTAAAAATTACTTAACAACTTAATTGTGAAGTTTTAAATGACATAAATAATAAAGTCACACTAAAGACACCCTCATGTCCCAGTTTAAATTGCCCTAATGTCCTAGTTTAAGTCACCCTAACATCCCCCATAATGTCACCCTTAGGATGTTAGGGTGACTTAAATTAGGATGTTAAGGTGACTTAAATGGAAACTTCATATGTGACTTAATTCATGACTTTAGTATTGCTCAATACCTAACTTAATAAGGGTCTTTAGCATCATCTTCACGTTGATTGTAAGTGTGACTTACAAATGACACTATGTGTGACTTAAAATATAACTTTAATTGTAACCATAATCTTGACTTAAAGTGTGACACTACAAGAAAATTTAATTATGACTTAAATTGAAACACTACATCAACAACTTTAAATCTACAATTGTGACTTAATTCCATCCTTATTTACAAATTTAGTGTGACTTAAATTTCCACTTTAATGTGACTTAAATTTCAACTTATGTATGACTCAATTTGGCTTTATAATGAATTTAATTGCAACTTAAGGTCGACATGTTTTGTGACTTTAGTCATTACAACAATATAAAAATATAATGTTTTTGAACTTTATTTGTTTAATTATATTATTATATTATACAAATTTAGTTGAAGTGTTGATGGTAATGTTAATTTTAATGATATACATAACAAATGAAAATAAATTTAAGTAGAAAATTGAATACAAACAAAAAAATTAAGGAAACAATAATAAATTAACCAAATAATCAAACCACTCAATAATTAATCAAAATTCATAATAATATTATAATAAAAAATAGCTATATATTCATGATTAACCTCATACTGATATTAGGATCAACATCCACGATATAAAGTCAAAATATTCAATGTCGACCCCAAACATTAGGGTCATCATCTCCATTTCCCCCAACTCTCATCCTGTCATGTTCCTAAGTAACATCACCCTCAACTATAATATTATTAAAAGAGGGGGTAGGAAAAACATTAGCTCACTATGTACAAGCTCAAGTGGTGAAAAAGTTCTCTTGGACATACCCTTGGGAAATGGATCTTGGTGTTGCTTCCATAATGCGTAGCCATGGAAAACTCCCTCAAGACAAGAAACTCTAGAAAGACCATCAACCATACCATGAGTGCTCAATTCCTTCAAATATTTGTAATTGAGATGTCCAAGTATTTCATGTCAAAGCTTACTCAATGAATCTGCATGAGAAACCAATCTTGTCCCTATTGAGGAAGTGTCTTCAAAACCCTTAAAGTGATATAATATATAACTATGATCAATAATACCCTGAGCAACAAGTGAATGAGGCTCCAACAAGGTTCATACTTCTACTCCTTGTGGTGTAAAAGTCATTGTCTTTCCTTGATAAAATGACAAATTTGATATATATAAAGTAAATTTTTAGTGATGTTAGGAACATATAATGCATCATGGATGCTTCCACAATCAAGGTGTATGTCACCTTTTCCCTTAATAGAAAGAAAGGAAGAATCTCCAACCTCAATTTTGGAAGTAGAACTCAAACCTATAGATATAAAAGACTCCTTGGAAGAATCTGTGTAATGAGAAGTACCAAAATTTATAACCCAACTATCTACAATTATTGATTGAGATCTCCTAAAAACATTAAGTGCTTTGTCTGCTCATTGAAAGGAGGTGAAGTGAAGATAGAGATCTTGTGTTTTTGACTGCATCCTCTAAGGCTTGCATTTGCTTCCAACACCTAGTTTCTACATGACCAGTGCCCCCACAAAAAGAGCATGAAAGGATAGAATTATTCTTGGATTTAGAAGACTCCTTAGGTTTAGAGTTATTTTCTTTGGGTTTAGGAGCACTTTGAGATGGAGAAGGAGTGAACTTGGATTTACCTTTTGTTTTTCCCTTTCCCTTAGGATTAGATGCTACTAATGCCTTTTGAGAGGTGGAAGACTCAAGCTTAGACATTTTGGATTCTTCCCTAGTAAGTCTTTCACAAAATATTTCTAAGGTAGGCATTTGGAATGTGTCACCTAATGCATCCATGCTAGAGAAAAAGGTAGAATAAAAGATTTAGAATGGACCTCTCAACTTGGATAGAATTAGGTAAACACACTCTTCATCTTTCTTATCTCTTCCACTCCCCTTCAATTGTGTCAACAAGTGCTTGAACTTAGTAAGATAGTCTATAATTGATGGAAAATCTTCAAGACTAAGAGAAGTGATCTCAATTTCAAGTTGCATGGATCTCATGTGATCCACCTTACCAAATAAGCCCTCCAATTTCTCTCATATTTTAAAATAAAAGTCGCATCCTTCCAAATGAAACAAAAGACTATCACTTACATAAGTTCCTATCAAACCCATACACTCATCAAATTTTCATTGGTACTGAAATTTCTCATATTCTCTAGTGTGGTTGTTCTATAGAAGTTAAAGCCCATAATCCTTTGCATTTAATGATTTTTTCTATTCTTGGTCTCAATGTGTAGTAATTATGTGTTATTAATGGCTCAAGTTGATCTAATGTAGAAGAAGATAAAGACATCATTCTCAAAATCACCAAAATAAGCAAAGAATGCAAACCCCCCCGATTTGGCATTTTATAATTTTAGTGTGTTTTATAAAAATGGGGCTTGTATAATTTTGGTGTGTTTCTCAAAATAAATAGTTCTAATCAAACAAACACGGAAAAATAAGCACTTTAAAAAAATGGCACTCAAATCCAAGTTACTCGATCACCATTATATTATTTATTTCATAAAAATAAAATGGTTTTGGCCTTCAAAAATAAATTTGCTAAGGGGGCTACACTTAAGCACCTACTAGTAGGAATCCTGACCTTTAATCTCTCATATGAACATACCATATGACCAAGGGCTAAGGATTTTTATGCACACCATTTTTCGAGCCACCTTTGTGCAACCTTACGTGCATGCCTATACGAATTCTGTGCACATTTGTAACTCTGTAAAACTAGTAAAAATGAACAAACCACCTACCTCCATGTATACATGATTTTAAAATTGATCTTGGGGTTGTTCACCTTACGAATCTAATGGCACACTTTGTTTTTTCATAAAAATGCACATTGTAGAAAAATACTAAAATTTTCCAAATATATGAAAATAAAAACCCTCATTTGCAAAAAAAATTACAGATGGATGTCTATAACATCTATCGCTTTGATATCATAAAATGAATGATAACTAGATTGTTCAAGCCACAAAGATCTCATATGCTAATAGAACAACACATTCAATAAGTTGAAAGCAATTCGACAAAATAATCTTACAAGAAGCTTTGCAAACAAAGAGCATCAATATCACATATTATATCTCATGGAACTCTATGTAGTACAATGAGAAGGGGTCTTGATTATATAAGAAAAGATAAATCTAAGAACTAGTCAAGGCCATAGATCTAGCCATAAATCAAGGAAAGAACTAGTCAAGACCATAGATTAAGGAAAGAACTATACATAACAGCTCGATAATATCATCCTAATATCTAAATAAGATAAAATAAATATCCACACATGAGTGGGTGAGAATAAATTAAATAGAAGGTAAATAAAGTACCTAGGTGAACATGAGTTACGATAAACAACCTACTCTAACAATATGCCTCAAGGACCAAAGTTCCCACACCTTGGAGGCATTTTCATTATTGTTGTTAAGATACCAATATCTAATTAGTGCTCTTGGGAGTACATTTTTACTAGCCAATAGGTTGTTTACCTTCTTCCATGTGGGGTATTTATATACCCTATTTTTATGCTCTTAATACTATTTTGGAGCTGTTAATACATTTTTGATGTTTTCTCGTATGTATAAGGATTAGGGCCCTTTCAAAATCGCCCCTTTTACCTATATAAAAAATAATGTTGAAGTAAACTTTTGATGTCAACTTTAATTTTAAACATACTAAAAAATTCAATAAATAACCATTTTGTAAAGGCAAAAATAATGGAATTTCGAAAATAAATCTCCATATCAATCTATCAACTAAGAAAGTTGGTTGTGTTTCTCTAACCTAGAATAGACTCTACAAATTGTTTGTTATTTTTATCCATATATGTGTTTGACACAATATCATTTATTTTCAAGTGGTTTGTAACACTTTAGACCAATGTTTTTGAACTTGACTTCAATATCACATACTAGCCTTGTTTGCCCAAATAACTATATAAACGTACTATATTTTTACTTTCAAATTTGTTCTTTTTCGTTGCATTTCTTTGCCAATTTTTTTCCATGTAATATATAAATAACTAATTTTATGCTTGTCCTCTAATAATTTCTATATTATGTGCATATACAATATATATTACTAGCAATTGCACATGAGTTGCAAGATATGCTAGATGGAATGCAAATGGAATATTCTCACTAAGTAATATAGTTTAATTCAAGTGTGTTTTTAATGTCAATGTCAAGTCTCCCAACAAGGAAATCTTAAAATTCAAAAAAACTTTGACAAACCAAAACCGTAAGAAGTAAAGTTCTCGTGCCTTGTGTATGAATCCACATTCTACATACATATGTACCATAGAATTTCCAAGCTGTGACATCTATAAGATATCCATTTTCTATTTTTCTTTGATTGGTGGCCAAATCCAATTTTGAAGCTCCCATTTAGGCATAAACTGAGAGGATGTTGGATATGTAAGATGCATTAATAAATTTCTCACCAACAAGAATATGCCACAAATGCATTTCACCTTCATAAACACTAATCTAGAAACAATACAAATACATCATATTAGAATTGATAAATTAAAAATAAATGGAACATAAAACATTAAAAAAAAAGGAAAACATTAATGGGGATTAATTTACATTTTCACGTGTCATCTCAACCCATGCCATAAAGGGATATTTTGAACATGGTATTGGCCCGATCTAAAAATTGATTGTCACGTAGACTAGTTTTTGTGATTTACACGGTATATAAGTTGTAAAAATTTAGGGGTTGTAGAGAGTAACAAATTCAAACAATTGGAAAATTAGTAGGCCATTTATGTTTTCAAGCTTAAACCTCCTCTTGAGAGAAGATACGATAATTTAAAAATTTGTATGTATCTTGCCAAGCATCCCAGTTTAGTGTTGTATGTGGACTTACATTTGCAAGTTAATTTAACCGATATCAAAATGTAAAATGTGGACATATAGTGAAGGCAAGTGAACTGAAATGATTGAACAAATGAAAACAAATCCAATCCACATGACATTCAAAGTTTGAATCTACAAACAAACATTATTTTTTTTTTTGTCAATTTCAACAAAAAAGCAATAGTCGGTAAAAGAAAAATTTACTAAATATACTATGACAACACTATATTGCACACATTTAATGTGTTTTATTCACAAGGTTGGAAAATTCCCAAATATAATAGTATCAATGCTTTATATGGATACCCATGTATGCTCTTAGCTGCAATTTTGATATTCCTTGAGAACATGTTGCATATAACAAGCCGATGTAAAAAAATTGGACATTAGAATAGTTACTCCAAGCATTTTATCAAACAACTCATGTGTATGTTGTATGTTAATAAAATAGATGAAGCTTACATGGCACAGGAATCTTTTGGAGTGATTTAATAGTTCAAATAATTTGAAAGCATCCTTGTAACATCCATCATATACATAACACCGAAATCAGAGGCAGTCCATGAAAATAACACACAATAACTCTCTACAAAATGGTGAAACAATTACAATGCCCGAAAAAAAGAAGAAAAAGCCCTTACATTTAGGGATTTCCCTCTTGGCTATGGTCGATATGTTACACCATTAACCTAAATCCTATTCCTATTCCTACTCCTTTTGATGCCCCAAAGAGGAAGAAGAACAAGCATCCACATTCGACAACTGAAATATATGCTTTTGCTCATACTCCTCTACTCGTTGCCCATGTTGATGAGCAACAAGAACAAAATCCAATGCATGTTGACACTTTTGCTCCTTCACCTCATCCTCCCCTTGCCCATGAAGAACACCATCATTTATTTGAAATTAAATCTAAAAATTTTGAGTAATAAATCAATAGAAGAAATATACATATGATTATTTTCTCTCTATTCAATCGGAGAAGAAATAAGAGAGACAAATAGGATAACTTGGGAGATAAAGTCCTATTCAAACACAAACATTTGACATTCCTATAACTACTTAAACACCTAAAGACAAACTATCCTAACAACACTTACACTCTTCATCTCGATGCGTTGTCTTTTATTAAAACAGAAATCCCTAAATGATAACTAAACCCCCAAATATTCGGCCACATTTGCTACATATCTAACATTCCCATTTAGCCAAATATTTATCAATCAGGTTGTATTACATTGAATCCTTCTTTACAAAATTCAAACTTGATTCTTGGTAATTCCTTTGTCGATGCATCTGCCACCATCATTTCAATTGTGTAGTATTCCATTTGAATATTATCCTCCTTGATTTGTTCACAAATGAAATGGTATTGTATCCCTATATGTTTAACCTTATTGTGATATTGTGAATGCTTTGTGATGGCTATGCAACTTTGGTTATCACACATCAACACCGTTGGTTGGGTTTGAGTAACCTCAATGTCTTGCAGTAATCTTCTCAACCAAATCAATTCCTTTGCGGCTTGACATGCTGCTATATATTATGCTTCTGAGTTGGAGAGAGAAACAGTTGGTTATTTCTTACTTACCCATGAAAGTGCACCTCCACTAAGGATAAAACAAAACCTGAAGTTGATCTCTTGTTATCAATGTCTCCTTCCCAATCTGCATCACAATAACCTGTAAGTTGTAGATATTTTTCTGAACTCCCACTGAATGTAATCCCATGCTTAGTTGTTCCTTGAAGATATCTAAAAATTCTTTTAACTGCCGCCCAATGTTGTGGTCCAAGATGGCTGGAAAATTGGCTCATAATGCTTACATCGTGTGCAATATCAAGTCTGCTAGAAACCATTGCATACATTAGGCTCCCAACAACATTTTGATATGGAATTGTACTCATATAATTTTCTTCCTCTTGTGTTTTGGGACACATTTCCAGTGAAAGTTTCTTACCTACTTCCATTGGAGTGCTTATCAGTTACAATTTTCCATCCCGAATTTCTTGAGAATACTCCTAATGTACCTCTTGATTAATATGGATTTGCCTCTTTCCTATCTCTTAAGATTTAAATGACCAAGAAATAATGAATCTCACCATATCTAGTCATCTAAAATTTTGTAGCTAATTGAGATTTTAAAAAGTCTAACATCTTAAGATCATTACGTATAATGATGGTGTCATCAACATATAAGGCTAAATGATCACCAACTCACCAATATGTTTGATGTAGACATTTGAATCAACATTGCAACTCATGTATCCTTCACTTTGGAGAAACCCGTGAATACGCTCATACCATGCTCTTGAGGACTGTTTCAATCCATACAATGTCTTCTTTAGCTTGCATACCAATTTTTCCTTTCCCTCTTGTATGTAGCCTTCTAGTTGTTCCATATAAACTTCTTCCTTTAAAAACCATTTTAAAATGTTGTTTTTATATCTAACTGATGCACATGAAGATCCAAGGTTGTTGCAATTGCTAATAGAACTCTTATGGATGTTATCTTGACTACAGGTGAGAATGTGTCATGATAATCCAAACCTACAATTTGGGAGTAACCTTTTGCCACCAAACGAGCCTTGTAGCGGTCTATCATTCCATATGACTTATACTTTTGCTTGAATAACCATTTACACCCAATTACTCTTCTTCTGGGTGGAAGACTTGTGAGTTACCAAGTCTAATTTTTATGAGTGATTGATATTCAACGTCCATTGATTTCCTCTAGTTTGCTACATACACACTTTCATGTGTGTCTTGAACACCGATTGGTTCATAAATTTCTACATGAAGTGCATATGATTCAGATGCTTTTGAGTGGGCTTTCGTAGTCTTGTTGATCTATGAAGCTAATGTTCTCCTTGTACATCTCCTATGGGCTATGTGGTCATAAGCAACTTGTAATGGTCTTGCTAGAGTAGAACCTTCATGCTTAGATTCTTCATCAACTTCGAGATCATAAGGCCTTGTTTGTGAATCCTTAGAATTTTCCATTTCTGTTGATTTGTGCAAAACTAAATTTTCATCAAAAATGACGTCTCTTATTACTAGAATCTCATGTGTTATAGGGTCATAAATACGGTATCCTTTTGAATTGACATTGTATCCAACCATTATACAATTCTTTCTCTTATCATCCAACTTCCTTCATTCTTGGTCTAGTATGTGTGCATATGCTAAGTAGCCAAAAATTCTCAAACCATTGACACTTGGCTTGCCTCCATGCCATGCCTCATAAGGTTTCTTCTTATGCAATGCAATAGTTGGTAACTTGTTTTGCAAATATGTTGCGAGTAGAAGCGCTTCAACTCAAAATACATTAGGTAACCCATTACTTTTAAGCATGCATCTGGCACTTTCAACAAGAGTCATGTTCCTTATTTCTTTCATATCATTATGTTGTGGTGAATAGGGAACAATGTACTCAAGTTTGATCCTTCCTTTGCACATAAACTTTTGAAATCATTTGAGGTATATTCACCCCCATTATCACATCTAAGTCATTTCAAAGGTTTTCCTAATTGCTTTCACCAAATGCTTTAAAAATATTAAACATTTCTAAAGCACGTGATTTATTTTTAATAAAATAAACAAATTTCATTCTAGAGGAATTGTCAATAAAGGTAATAAAATACCTTGCCCATTTGTGTGGCATTATTTGCATTGGACCACAAATATCTCGAATGTATGAGTTCCATTGGCTCATTATCTCTTTCCGCTCCTTTATTTGGGAAGGGGAATCTATGTTGCTTGCCCAAACAACAACCTTCACACACTCCCAACTTAATTGGAAGATGCATATTTAAATCCTCTATAAGTCGTTCCCTCTTTAATGCCTCAAGGGAATGTGTATTTCCATGTCCAAATCTATGATGCAAAAGCACTAAATCTTATCTTTCATTATATGTTGTTGTCAACACTACTTGCATCTTGTTACACATAACTTGTACAAATTACCATATCTTACTCCCTTAGTAATAATAACTCCTTCCTCATCCTTTAGGACACACACCTTGTTAAAGCTGTACAAATATTCTAGCATCGATAATCTTACCTACTAATAAAAGACTTTTGCTAGAGTAGGGACATACCATACATCTTTGATTTGCTAATGTACACGATCCAACATCTTCAATGAGACATTTCCAACTCCTATCATCTCAAGCTTGTTGTCATCTCGAGATTGATAGTCTTCCCTTTGGGTACTTCTTTGCATGATGTAAACCAACCTCTTTCGGGTGTCATGTGTTGAGTTGCTCCTGAATCTAAATACTATCACTTTGAAACACCATAGTTTGGGGATGATGACTGAAAATAATTTTCTCTGTCATTTCTTGAAGTCATGTCATCTTCGGTTGTCTTTCTTTTCTTTACCGCATCTAGCCATGCTAACCACTTTCTGCATTGTTTCTTAAAATGTCCAGGATCCCATCAATGAAAACAAGTTCCTTCTTTTTCTCCTCCTTTATGTCATTTCCATTCTTTGAGACATTAGACTAGGAGGGGTGAAATTTTCTTTCACTCTTCTTCTTTGCTTTGCCTTTATATCTTTGCTTTGAAAATAAGGTTGTAGGGTTATCATCATTTAAACCTACATCTTTCCTTGTGATTTATTCTTGAAGTAATGTTGATATTACCTTAGACAAATCCATGTTAGTTTGAGTGCTTAGTGCTACTACCATTCTAGAATAGGATTCAGGGAAAACTCCCAATAAGTGTCATAACAACATCTTCTTACGCAATTACTAATCCACATGTTGTTAGTTGGTTCTTGATAGATTTAAACTAGTTTGTGTGGTATGATATCTTTCGTGATTCTTGCATCTTTAATTAAAAAAACCTTCTTGAATATATAGTCTTATACTAACATCATTTGATTCATATAATTTTTCAACTGATCCCAAGCGTCTTTTGTTGTTTTTCCTCACTTACATGTAAAATCACATTATCACTCAAACTTAAAAGTATACAAGATTGAGCCTTACCTTCTTTTGCCTCCCACTTACTAATCAAATTTGCATCCTAGGTAGGCTTAGTCTCAGTGCCTTCAACTATTTTGAGCAGTCCTTATCCAAAGAACAACATCGTATCTTGAGCTTCCAGAGATTAAATCCAACTCCATAAAATCGTTCTAGTATCCTTTGAGAATCTCTTGAAACGAATGAGTCGTCTCTATCCTTTTTATACTTCTCTCTGTAGCTTCAGATTTCACAAACTATTCTAGCACTACAACAACGATGTCTAGTGATGCTTGATACCATGAAATTAAATCTAAAAATTACGAGTAATAAAAGAATAGAAGAAATATACATAACATATCATTTTCTCTCTATTCGAAGAAATCAAAGATACAAATAGGATAATAGGGGAGACAGAGTCTTGTTCGAAACACAAACATTTGACATTCCTATAACTACTAAAAAGACCTACAAACAAACTATCCTAAAGAAGCACTTACACTCTTCATTTGATGTGTGTTGTATTTTATTAAAATATAAATCCCTAAATGATAACTAAAACCCCAAATAATCAGCTACATTTGTTGCATATCTAACATTATTAATAGTTAAGCACCATGAAAACCCATCTTTGTTGTCCCCCCGCTTGCTACCTATGATCAAGAAAAATAATAGCCAATTGATATGGAGGTTTAAGATGGGTTTTTAACGTCTTCCATGGCTTATACACATGTCACCCCTACTATTGCCAATATGCCCAAGTGCCCCACTGCTTCTACTTCATCGATTCTACTAAATTTCCTACATGCTCTATCTCTATGGTTCGATATTTCCCTTTGTGTTCTACTTCTCTTGAGATGCCCATGTGTTCTTACGAATTCAACTTGTTTATCCTTCGACAACCCTTATTAGATTCCTAAAATGCTTTGTCTTGGAAGTTAGCAATTTTCCCTTTGGATGTGGGAGAAATGCACCCCAACCACAAGAGAAGAGTTCCTTTGAGCTACATTGCGAGTCCTCGAAGTCTCTACAACACCACCAGCTAAAGAACCTATTACATCATTGTTTGCTAACTTCATAATAAGGAGAAGTAAGTTCAACACACGACCTAAAAATGTTGAGAATCAATTAGATCTAATTCCTAAAGATAGTGAATCAACTCCATATCCTCCATCTAAAGAGCGACAATATCATAGACGAGGATAAGAACCTACCGGTTGGGCAAGCATTGATGATATCAACTAGTCATAATCCTATAATCTCCCAACAATCTAAGGTGAATGAAAAAATTGGCAATGTGGGACCAATTTAAAGATGAAATCTTCTATCACATGTGAAGATTCCTATGGTATCCCATAAGGAAGAGTACTATCAAACGTGAAATCCTTGATGGTCTCAATTGATTGCTTGTGTTCATTGAGCTTCACATATATTAATGGGGTTTAAGAAACTCCCAATCCCATGAGGCTCAAATTATTTTGCGAGTGAAGCAAAACTTCTAGGATCATAATAATGCATTAACCAACTGAAAAGATTGCATTGATTGTTCATTGTTCATGAGATGCGGGAAAATATGGGAACAACAATGCAAACGGAAATGGTTGTCTAGAAAACTCTGTCGAAATTTGACACTTTCCAGTAGAGGTATCTTCAAAGGTGGATGCCTTCCTACGAAATAGATGATTTAGTCATAAAATTATTTTTATTTATTTATTTTTAATTACATTTCTTATATTTGAATTTCTATATGCAAATAACCTTTTAATTTTTCCCATGAAAAATGTCTCTTGATTCTTTCTATCATTATTAAAATAACTTAGAGTTGATTCAACATTCTCTAACTTTATTTGTGTCAATTGTAACTTCAATGGTGTTTTATCATGAAATTTAAAGTATGCATGTAACAAAATGACTCTTCTTTTGAAATGATGCCATAATTTTAATTAAAATTCATTTTCAACCGACTTGTTTCATTATTTGAAGAAAACAATTGTTAGATTTCTCCACTTTATTTCCGTAAAGCCTCAATAACCACCAATCAAATGTTATTGAACACATAACAAATTTAAATAATGAGAAAATTGTGTTGTTTGGAGATTCAATTGCAAACATGTGGCATCATTCCATTTCATGGAAGAGGAAAGTTCAAATTTTGACACTCAAGTGATCCCTATGGATTTGGGGCTACTTGATGTTGATGCATGGCATTAGTTAATCACTTGAATACAAACTTCACACCTTTAACAACCCATATAAACTAGAAATATCACACAAATTGTGCGATGGAAATGCCAAAGGAAATGTAATGGAAAGGATAATTTGGAGGGAGTGAAAAATCGAGGGAGGAGGATGTCCATTCAAAAAGGGTGTTAAGGGAGGAGAAGTGAAAGTGTGGAGAAAATGCTAGGGGGTAGGAAATAAAAACTCTTCTTTCTTACAGCCATGCACATATGAAACACATGTCATTTGTTTCAATCATTTGATGGAGAAAGGGGTGAGGTGTATAGGTCATCGACATAAGGTAGTCTAGAGATATCTCAAAAAGAAAGGCATGGTTGATGAATACTTTGAAGGAAAATTTGCATATGTTTAAATCACAAACTTCACATATGTTAGATACATGAATTATACATTTAGGGTTCCTTATATTTTTGATTTCATGAACATACTAATAGTCAATATGAGTGATTGAAAGATGGCTTTGTTTTTATTATTTTATAGTGAGAAGCATGTTGCAGAACAAAAGATTGGCCCCTGGGGAGTTTCCATAGATAGTGTTCACAACCACATCTACAAAATCTTCTTTCCATTAAATGTCAATGTTTTCCTATGTTTTCTCTAAACTCTTATTATGGCCCAATTGGGAGGATGGTGGTGAAGGTATAAAAAGGGTGAAATGGAGTCATGAAACAAAAATACATGAGGTGGAGATAATCTCTTATACAAGACAGTTGGAGGACATCAATAAAATGCACATGATGTTGTGAATGAGCACACCAACATACCCACAGAAAAACATGAATGCTTGCACAATGCACAAGCCTAGTAGAGGAGGCAACATAGTCTCTAAATGTGTAACCCAATTCCAAAATCAAGGTCTTCACAGGCTACTGAGGGACGATGATAACCCATTCTAAGGGGAAAGGCGTAGACCATTGAACAGTGAAATCCACATTCTCCCCATCCTTGGAGGCTTTGCAAAGTTTCCTTCACAACCACTTGCAGAAAGGAAGGTTACATATGTTTGAGTGTAGTAAGATTTTGTTCTTGTCCCTTGTACCCTCTAGTGCATCATTGTCATCCAACTTATAATATTTGTTAATAGACAACATAACATCAAAATCCAACTGATATTGTCATTGGAGTTGTGGGTTTGTAGGAGCTTGACTTGGCTCCCCTACCCAAAGTATATACCATGTTTTCACTTGTGCTTACCTTTTTCTTTGTTTACCTTCCATGCTTACATTATTAAAATGCATAAAAATGTGATTGTAGTTATCTTTAAAAGTTACAAATCCAATAAAAAGTAGGGCTTTTCAAGTTGGCGGTGATTAAGACATTTATTATTGAACAAAGACATAATGATTTGATTGTAGATATTAAGAAAAATTTAATGTTCAACAAACATTGCATTAAATAGATGGTGCAATTGCTAGTTATAGTGAATAATTAACTTACCTTTTCTTGCATACCACATTAGAGTGGAACATGTTTTTTTGGCATGAAAGCCTTGTTGAGTAAGCTTAAGACATCATAATGCATTATTTTATTAATTAAAGAAAAATACCCAAAGCAAGGAAATTGCATTGTTTTTTTTTTTTTTTTGTTTTGAAAGGCTTTTGGGTATGTAGGCCAACATCAACAATAATACACTATGGTGGGTCCATTCATTGTAATTTTTTTGGCAAGAGATGATGTTTGAACTTGTACAATACAAAAAATTGTCATTATTTTAGAAAGTTAAATATGAAGTGGTCCATGCGATATCCACGAGATACACTAACTTTGATAAGTTGATCTAGTTATTTTTTTTAAGTTTTGAGAGGTGACAAATTTCCATTTTTTTTAGATATATGTAGAAAGTTTGATTAAATTATGTTGTATATCAAGGAGAAACCAAGGAGAATATTTCTAGGGAAGTGCGTAAATATGATGAAAAAAGTATTGAGTTAATCAAAATACTAACGATCCTAAGAATAATGTTGTATTGCATTTATTTTAAGCCATATAGAAGGTTCACCTAGTCAGTGGCATTAACTTTTTATGTCAGTTGGAGGGTGCTGACAACTAGCACTTACAAAACTAAAAGGAATGGAAAATATTGAGAAAACATGGAAAAATGGGCTTCATTTTTTAAATTTTATTTTCAACGATGTCAAGGTTTTCACTTGGACTGACGTTTAATTCTTAGATACGATGAAGATGTCACTTGATCATTTCCGCCACTACATCATCTTAATCATCTTATAATAAACTTAAATATAATGTTATTTTAATATCCACTTAACCATATGAATGAAACTTGAAATCAAAAACATATAATTTCGCAAGAAAATTATATAAATAAGCAAAAAAAATGCACACCTACATCGTAATAGAATATGAAAACCTCATGTCTTTATTTTTGTTTTAACATTTTCATTCCTACTATTTTTTATTTTAGTTGACCGTTCTCAAACTCATGTTAATAAAAAAAATTAATTAAAGGAAAATAAAAATACTTATGTTTATGTTCTCAAATCATGTGGTCACAAGTGTGAAAGAATGTGGCAAGAAAGAATGTGACAAATGATGTCAATTCCCTCTTCGGTGACAAGCTGTCATTTTTTATGAATTGGACAAGTGTCTTCCCGACATGCAAAATGTTGAGTCTAGCATGGATGGAAATGTTGATGTGGATAGGGGCATTCTTCTAAGTAGGAGCAGCAGTGGATGAATTAGGATGCAAGAGGTTATGATGGAACATGTTGTTGAGCATGGAGGCGCTAGGAGATGAATGATTCAGATAATTTTAATTGACATCCATGTACAAATCAACATGCAATTATTGATTTGCACTATACATTGTCGAAGCCCCAAGGGTTTTCGAACACTATGAAAAATCCTTTGGCATCATAACTTAGTGAAACACCTTTAGCATAATTACAAGGTGTGGCATTGTAATATGAGAACATCATTATTGTTTCGATGAGGAATTGAATAATGATATTCATAGTGATATAATAAAGGATTTGACATGAATTTGGTTCTAAAACAAGAACTTGATGATATACGGAGGAGTTCGACATTCCATACCCATTCGATGTCTAAAATGATGTAACAACTTAGCGAAGAGCATCACTATAAACAGGTATAGGAAAACTCATTGGAACATATGGCATTTGGTTTTGAATTCAAACTTTTTTATTGCCTCTCTCATCATTTTTGGTCAATATTTTGGCTTAAGATGTGAACATGATAATCCCACCAACAATAGCTGCTCCATTTCCTATGCTTTAAAATTCCCAACTAATTTTTCATCAGCTACATCTAAAAGTGTCCCCATTCCGTGCGAATCCCAAACCCATTCCTCCAGTATTTTATCCAAGCTCTAACCACGGTCATTGTCGCGGGAAATTTCCAAGGCCACTACTCCAAAGTTATACATGTCGACTCTTTATTCTTTCTAGTTATTACACACTCTGGTGCCAAATACCCATATGTCCCTACTGATATCAATCATATGGGAGAATCCATGATCACGTCCCATGACTTTAGCTAGACCAAAATTTCCTACCTTGGCAATGAGATTTGAATCCAACATAATATTGTTTTCCTTGATGTCTTTGTGCACCACTCATTATTCACAGTCCTCCAAGAGTTTCCTAAAAAATATGTAAAATGAGTGGTGATAAAAATTCAATATGAACCTTTTATACACACAAAAAGGTTTATAGCTACCATATTTCAAGAAATAAACATTAAAATAATATGTACACACCAATCTATCTCGATCATGTCTCAATGGAGAAACTCTATTTGCGCACATGATACCCAAATGCAGAGTCCACATATATAAGAATATTTTCTATAGAAGTTTGGATTAAAATGAGGTGGCAGTTAGTAGAAGACTAATAGTTGTGTTGATAAAATCGGAAGGAGGCAGGGGCTGTGGTGGGGCCTCTAAGAAATTACTATTGAGCCATGACCAATTGTTCATGGAGTTCTAAGTATGAGTTTAACTATTGTTATGTAGATCTTGTGTTGATGGCAACAAAGGGGAGGCCAAATTGCCCTCATCTCTAGTGTGTGTTTGGTGTCACAAGCCTGCAACTCCTCGGTCCAGTTGATGTTAGTGAAAATGGATCCAAAGTCGAGCAAAAATGAACACATGTCAGTAATAGCGAGATGAGCATTTGGAGTCTTGGGCACATTTTAAATTGATTTAAGGACGGCATATAACACAACAAGTTATTCAATGTGTTTGTCAGTGATTGTGCACATGTGTTGGAGGTAATGTCGTGTTTGCATGTGGTGGATCTGCAAAAATCCGAAGGGGATACGACATTGTATAGAGAGGTAAAATAAAATATAAGTACCAAGCATGTGTTTTTATCTCTATGCCTTGGGTATTTTGAAAGAGATATGTATTCATCTTGTTATTGTGTGTACAACTTTGTAAAAATCTATCGGGTAACTTGAGAAGTTAATGGTCTCCTTAGCGAGAGTACACGGTGGGCGGCTTGACATGGTGAAGGTGTTGGAAGATGAATGGTTCACATAAATTCAATCGACGTCCATGTACAGATCAACCTACAACCGTTGATTTAAATTGTACATTGTTAGAATCCCAAGGGGTTTCCCACTATGAAAAATGCCTTTGGCGTAATAAACTGCAATAAATGAGCTACATGGAAAAGACATGTTCTCTAGGTTATGTTTAGATTGTAAAAATAAGAAAGGGATTTTGCAAACAAAGGTAAATATATGAAATGATAACGTAGAAGAATCTCATATCAATAAAAATTAAACATATGTATACTTTAAAATTCAACCAATTTGTAGAGGAAACATATGGACTTTTGACGATAAAGATTGGATTTTGAATTAAACAACCTTGAGATTCTTTTCGATGGGATTTATCATGTAATATTTTATTTCCATGGACCAAAAAAATCCTTTCATTTTGACAGGTAAAAATGAGTTGCTCCAACTTTTTATAATTTGAGTTTGTGTGAAAACAATTAGAGAATTCTTGAGGAAATATTCTTCAAGTATTTTTAGAAGCTAGAATAGTTTTTTTATTAAAGGAAAATAGTTTTGAAGGGACTATACCCTATTAAAAAAAGGCTCAACACCACATCAACATGAAAAAGCAACAAAAAGGATCTGAATCCAGATATTATAATAAGCCCAACAATAGTCAAAAGAGAAGCTACTAATAAAAATCAAGACATGGATATAACTGTAACTAAACAACATAAAAACAACATACTTTCAAAAACAAAACAACAACTTGAACTCATCAGCCTGCCCAAGAGGTATTATTTCTTGAAGCCCTATCAATCCTTGATTTGATCATCTGCAGGGAGGTAAAAAGTGCCAGAGTGGTGATATGTGTTGGATCATTTACTTTTCAGCTGCATGAGATGACCTGATTTCTTTCCTTTTCTATACCCCAAATATCCTCAAGGACTCCACTCAACATTGTGATGCTTCTGACCTGTTGATCAAGAAACTCACTTATAGCTTTGAAGATGGCCATATTGTGATCGTGTCTATCCTTAGACCTCCCCAGTCTATTATCCAGGGAGTTCAATTTTTGTATATTTCATCAGTTTGATCTGTGCCAAAACCCACATCCTCATTCATCTTTCTTTTCCCCTTTTGCTTATTTAACTGATGTAGCTCTTTCTTAATACTTTCTACCTCATTTTCCAACATTTCCATTATGAGGAGAATATTTTCCCTCTCTTGTTGAGAAACATTGTCCTACCCTGCATTACTGATGTGTGCAAAAGATTGTGAACCATTTCCATATCCTTGTTACTCCTAAGGACATGACCGAGGGAGGTGGGGTCACTTTGGAGGGTGAAGGGTTCTTAGTCTTGACATTTCTGATACTAGGAAAGTTGGTCAGGTTGGCAGTGGGAGTATTGTGAATGGGAATGGGCGGAGCACTGGGGGAAACAAAATGGTGGGAAATTTGATGAGGCAATGTTTGTGAAGGAGAAAGATGAGCCCCTGGTGGAGGGGGATGGCCCTAGTATGCTTTTGAAAGTCAAGAATGGAGCGCTCCAAAGAATTTAGGAGATAGTGCAGGAAGCAAACAACAAAATTTATCCTAAAGTGATTAAGGAATATCAAGTGTTTGGTGGGGACAATAATGTATTGACCTTCAAGGGAGATAAACCGCACCATCATTTTGGTAATTTCATCGAAGGGTTCGGTATGGAACTTACCTTAATGCCAACCATAACAAAGATGATCTCCTCCCCTACTTCAAGCAAACTTCTTCGCTTCAACATTTTTGTCAACCCTTTTGCTGAAAAACCGAGATGCCATCCAAAGCTAGACCAGTAGCCTCTGCAATTAGCTCCTCATTCATCAACACTCTTTGCCCTCCATACTTAACCTTCCTGTCCTTCCAATCTGTGGCAAAACACCTTTGAAATGTTTTGATCATGACCTTGGATTTTCTCGATAAAGCTGGAGACGCCCCCATTTGAAGATAATTCCACAACTCAGCATTATCCTTCCAAGCGGGATCGCAGCTAGGCTCTAACTGACATGGAGCTCCCCCCATATTTCTTCCTCTGCTATTTCTATGATTACCCTGCTGAAAACCACCCGTGAAAAAGTTGTTTTTGTTTTTCCTAGACCAGTTTTTAAACATCCAACTGCAGTCTAAGGAGCATGTGAAATTTGATGGTAGTAATTATAATTACTCCTCTCGCATGTGCCATCTTTCTTATCCATTAAATCCCACACAATCTCATTAGAGATTCTATATAAGATGTGAATGCTCATATTTATCCTTGGTAATACCATTTTGTACTTCCATAGGGTGTTTTTTTCATCATCCCAAGTGGTGAAATTATTATTGGTACCATAATTAGCTAAGGTGTCCACCACCTTGTTTCCCTCTCTATATGTATGACCAATTTTAATATTTTTGAAGGTATGGCATATATTAATAGATTCTGAATGAAATATTTAATAGTCCAACTTAGAGGGTGTATCTGATTAAGATGATTTATAATATTCAAGGAATCACCTTCAACAATGATGTTCTGAATGTTGTAATCCTTAACAAGTCTTAGACCCCATAAAGCTGATAAAGCTTCAGCATAGTGATTGGTTTGATTACCCATTCTACCAGCATAAGCAACAACTAAATAACCTTTATGATCCCAAATTATTCCTCCACCAAAGAAGTTTGCCCCTAGGTTGCCCTTAGAGGCTCCATCAAAATTGAGTTTATACCAAGAGTTTGGAGGAGGGATCCAATGAATTGAAGACCTATCAATGTTTGAAGTTCTCCATTTCTGTACATTTTCAGTATCAATCTTCCAATTTGAAAGAATAAATTCTTCATCTTCAGGATATTTCTTGTTCTTGGGAGGTTTAAATCTTTCAATATTATCTTTAATTGCATTACCAATCTTAGTAAAGCTTTTCTTTACATGGTTTTCTATTGTTTCTAAATATTATGTCATTTCTGTCTTTCCAAATCCTCCATATAATATGGGGCATAACCAGTTTCCAAAGTCTCCTAACAATACAATGCTTAAAAGGAGGATCCCACTGAATCCAATATTGAAGAAATTCCTTTGGCACTATCCGAAAACATTGAACTTTGAAAAAGCATAACTCCAGATCTTTGAAGTGTACTCACAATGTAAAAAAGATGTTTGATATCCTCAACCTATTTTTTGCATAGGCAACACATATTTGGAATTATAAAGCCTCTCTTGATTAGGTTATCATTTGTGAGTATTATTCCTCTGAGAACAAGCCAAAAGAATAAATTGATTTTAGGAGTTAGCTCTGGCATCCAAATCCTGCTCCATTTGAAATCACAATGGATGTTTTCAAAATAGGAATTATATCCAGATTTGATAGTGTATTCTCCATCGCATGAGTTGTTCCAAACAAGTTCATCCTTAACTTCAATTTGATTCAGGGGTATGTTATCCAGCTGCACTTGAAGTGAGGAGATTATGAGATTTAGATCATTCCTTTCCACCTTAAGCTGCTTCCATATTTTCTATTACCCTCCATTTCAATGTAGTCTTTGACTTTAGTTCCATACTTTTGCTCTAAAATATCTTTTGGTAGAACCAAATAAGATTGATAGAAGCTAGAATACTTTTTTCACTATGTTGTGAATAAACTAGCCTAACTAAAGAAGTAGGGAGTAAAATTAAATAAGATAAATTTATTTCTTAGTTATTTCATGACAATGTGTTCTTTTTACTAAGGTCGAATTTTACACAAGACTAAAAATCCCTTTGTTTTAGGTTGTATGTGTAATTTTTCCTTGATAACATAGTGTTGTTTTCAATAGACATATTTCCTATCTTGTTCAAATTTTCTCTACTACCAGAGAAACATTTATAACCCCAATATAGATATTTTTGACTCTTTATAGACATATTTATACTATCATTAAGCACCCATAGTTAATAAGTGACGTTTTAAGTTAGTTAATCCATCATATGGCTAAAAATTCATGTACAAATTGGGAACATTAACCATATTTCTTCCCACAATCGGTTTCCTCTAAAGCATAATTAATATTAACTTACGACTAATTAGTATTTGCGAGACGTACTCATGCTTGCATAACTAGATGTGTACTTTGAATTTTAGAATCCAAGGACTTATTACTAGATTCCACGGAGTTCAAGAAAGTTTACCATATACTTAGGGCTTACTAAGTTATTATTGGGTTGCTACAATCTCCTAATTTTTCTTTCATTATTATTACATTGATTAGGAAATCCCTAATTAAATCATTATTGTTGTTTATACCCTAATTAAATCTATAATGTTGTTTGAATACATAATAATAAAGAGGATGTAAGGGTATATACATGGGACTATTATGATTAATTAACTTTCAACATTAACCATTCACAATTAGAATAATGCATTAACACTTGCAATGATTGATAAAATGATAAGTAATTGCTCAAATACACAAGATGAGGAAGAAAATTAGCTATTTAGGTCAAAACAAAGAGGATGTGGGTGTGCAAACATAATGAAACAAGTATATCGGAAATTAGAAATGCTTCAAAGTGCAGATTCTCAAACTGGACACTCGATCATGGTGGGATCGTACAATTTTTGTATAGTTTAAACTAGAACTATACATTCATGACCCGAATTTGTACAGTTTTGGACCCTTAAATTAGTTCGGATCTATAACTTCATGTGTGTTTCAATTTCCTAGAAATGACCTTCATTCATATGTTACTCTTGCTCTGCACAACTTTAGGGTCACCTATAATGACCTATAATAAAGTGTAAACCCTAGAAAACTACATAACCCTTCACCAGAGCATTGAAAAACCAAAAGGAGAAAACATGTGTGTGGTGAGACTAGACTACACTTGGTGGTCAAACTCCCAACTACTTAACCAATCCAAGTGATGTATTATATGCCCTCATTGTGGGATCAAGCCTCATGTAGTTATTCTAGGTGCTTATGTAAGTGTGAATAACTAGCTAACCCCTTAGGGGTGCCCTCGTGTCTCTTGACATCGAGACAACGAACTAACTATATAGTATAGAAGTTACCCAACATAGTAGTAGTGTGATGTGGTATGCCTTAGCTATGTGACCTAATCCTTTGTTCCTTGAAACCCTTGAATAATGCTTAGAGTGACTTTTCTCTTGTTAAGACATGACTTATGACCTTTGCATGCTTGTAAATGGAGGATGTTATATCATTTGACTTAGTTGAGTACTTTAGATTTGTATTGTGGTGGTTTGCTCTAATTGATGTATAATCGATTTCGGTAGATATAGGGAGCATTTAAGATATCCTTGAGTGTTTTAGAATTATATTTATAATAGGAGATTGTAAGAGTGTCAGGAGAGTTGTAAAGTGACATTTACTTGCTTACATATCCTAATAAGGGTGGCCCTAGAAGATGAAATGACCAATGAAGATATTTAAATTAAAAACAAAGTTAAAGACATTAAAAGGGGTAGGGTTGTATATGCCATCCAAGATCGGACCCACATAATATGACCTAGTTTGTACAACCCTAGACAAAGAAAATGAAAAGTGAAACAAGAAGTTGTGACATAAATCATAGAGGTTATTTAATGATCTAGTCTAAAAATATTCTTGAATTAATGATAGAGAAAAATATAAAGATGAGCAAGTCACAAGAGAGAGAGAGAGATATGAAATGATTGGATTAGAATGTGGTCATTTGTCTTAAAAAGGATCATAGTCTAAACTTGGCATTGCAAAGGAAAAGTTACCAAATTTTATCTCGACTCAAGTTATGAATTCTTCTAGGTTTATGGCTACATGAGTGTTACCAATCTTGTTTGTATAGTGTATGACTCCCAATTTTCAATCATATTCCCTTGTTTTTCCCAATATTTTTATTATGCCTCAAACTTTTGCAAAATATTGATTTTCTCCGAGTTATTTAAACAATCCCAAGTGATTAATTCCCTATTTGGCTCCAAGGACATGCATCATAAAAAGGGTAATGTCATCTTAAATATAGTATTGAAAAAGATTTCACATGAATCCTTCATTATGAACTCCTTCTCCATTTCATAATGCAAAGGTTTCCAAGATGGATTATACAAAAGTTCTAACTACATCATAAACCTACTCCTAACTAAATCCAATTCCCTACCTTTTTTCCTCTTCCTTTTCCTAGTTTGTTTTTATCCTTCTCTTTATTCCACTACTGGGTCCATGGCTCCCTACACAACCTCTCATTCACTTCTATCCTCTTCATCCCTTTTCTATTATATCCTTTCATAGGTTCCTTCCCTCCTTCCTTCATTTTTCTATGCCTCTTTTACTCTTACTTGTAGTTGGTTTGAACTTACACCCTGTAGCACTAGTTCTCCCCCATATATTGAGTTGTCTTGACTATCTTTGTAGTCTTTCTAGCTTTCTCTTTTCTAAATTATTTTTTGATTCTTCTTAGACCCTTCATTAGTCTATTTATTTATGGCCCTTTCCCTTCATCACCCTTTGAGGAATACATCCCTTTCTTGCTTACCCAATTGCTCCATATCACTTGGAATTGACACCATATCCTTCTCCAATGAACAACAATCATCACCAATAATGATAGTTTTAAAAAAAACCTATGTAATCCACTAATGAAATGTTCTTAAAATGTAGAATCAAAGGAACAAAATTTTTGCATAACAATCTGGAGACTTAGAGATGATTTATTTACTCTTTGATTAATTTATATAGCTAATGGTCCATAGCTCCGGTCCATTCAATATTTAGCTTACACAATTTCTCTATCTTACCTCCACCACACATACTCCTCTTCAGCTCTAAGTCCAAAACAATATTACTCCTATCTAGATAACCATGTGGCTAGTTGCTTCAAAAATTTACTAAAATATCTCAAGGATATCTCCATATATTGCTTTATTTTGATCCTTTTCACAAGGACTCTCATCACAGACCTCTTAATCTTATGCAAAATGGTTCTCCTCTTTAGCCATCTCTTCATATCCTATTGTCCATGTAGCCATCTTAGATCTTCAAGTCCTCGACAACATAACCATTGTTATAAAGTGGTCCTTAAAACCATTCATCATGATATAACATGGGAAAGTAGTATTCTGGGAAATTTCACATATTCAATCCATTTAAACTCTTAAAATAGTGCACATGGAACTATGATGAAACACAATACAAATTGTAAAATAATTACATAACTAGAATTATCATAATGGAAAACATGAAGCTAGAGAGAGATAATAGGAACATAAAATGGAAGTATATTACCATAGGGCTAACACACCTAACAATATATTCATATTGGAAATCAATATCAACAATCCATTTGATTAAATTTAAATATTATATATTTAGCCTAATTTGATGTTATAGAAGCAGTAAATAAATAATAAATGCAATACTAAAAATACCCAAACAACTAAGTAAATGAAATATGAAACCCTAATGTGCAAAGAGGGTTAGAAATGCCTTAGTTGATTTTAGATGTCATGGAGCCAAGAGTGTGTCACGAGGAGACTAATTGAATAGGAGGAGGAAACTAATGCACAAGAGCCTTAGAAAATGCAAATCCAAGCTATTCATGGGCTGGGAGAGGGTGCCTGGAAAATGGATTAGGGAGCCTGGGGCACCTTGGTCTATAATATGGGTGCCCGATATGTGAAAAATCTCTATAAATCTCCTCCAAGGTGTCGTTGAATTTTCACCTATGTTCGCTTCATTTCATTATGTGATCACCGAAGCATTGTTAAATATGCAATAGAAGAATCAAAAGCTTTGTAAAACCACAAACAAAGCATCAAACCCTAAAAAAGAAAGATGCAAATAAAGGGGTCACGAGGGATTGTCCAAATACCGCCACAATGGTGGACTTATCACTAAGAAACTACACTACATCTTAGACCTAATATAGTTTTTGTGTGCGTGTGTGTAGAATACTGTGCCTAGGTGTTCTTGTGCGCATGTCGCACTTTGTGAGTAGCAATGAGAAATCTTTAGATGTAGAATGTAAATAATGTGTACCATGGAATAGAATAAACTCCCCTCCTCCGAAGTGTGATAGAATAACCAGCCTTTGTCCCTTGTGATGGAGCTAAATGGATGCAAATTTAAGCAATATGATCCATTATGGATGCATCCTTAAGTGATAGTAAGTGCTTAGTAATTTGGTCCCTCATTATGGTCTCATAACTTTATATTTATAATTCAAAATTTTGAAAAAATTTGACCACCAAAAATATATTAAGCTCAAATGGTTAGAAAGTGCCCAAAAAGTGAGAGTTGTGAAAGTGCAAAATTCAGGGCAAATTTTAATGTGCTCTACTAGGCAAGTAAAATGCAAAAATAGGGAAAATGTGCAAGTACATCTGGTGTGAAGGAAAAGCAAATACAAAATGGGCAAAGTAATAAAAAATAATGATGGATTCATTAATATTAATTAGTACTTTTTTTCACCTAAGAATCATATGAATAATAGTATGAGATCGGGACCAAATAATTAAAAGGAACGATAACTTGAGATAATATCGTCATCTAAGCCAAACATGCTCATCAAACATCACGATAAGATGAAAGTAATTTGCTAGAATAACTTTACATAAACCTTTGCAAACAAATGAGCAACAATATCATATATTATTATGGAACTCAATGAAATACAATGAGAATGGGCCTTGCTTATATAGGCAAGGAATAACAATCTAAGAACTAGTCAAGGTCGTAGATCAAGCCATAAATCATGGAAAGAACTAGTCATCAAAGAACTAGTCAAGTCCATAGATTTATGAGAGAACTAGACATCATCAAGGATACCATAGATCAAGGAAAGAACAATACCATAGATCAAGGAAAGAACTATACCTAACAACTAGATAATATCTCCTAATATCTAAATAAATAAAAAGAAATATCCACACACATAAGTGGGTGAGGATAAATACAATAAAGGTAAATAATGTACCTAGGTGAACATGAGCTAAGGTAAATACCTACTCTAACACCCCCTCAAGTGAAGCTAGGGGCCAAAATAGAAGTGGCATGTCCACACAGATGAGTCCTAGAAACTAGGCCTGATGAGGTACTCATGTACAATATATCCATGAAGAAATCTCGAACCAAAAGAAGGAAAGAATCCTATAAGGAAAGAGAAAAAGAAGAAGAAGAAGGAAGATGTTCTCACGAACACCCCCAAGAACAACTTCCAAAACCCCAAGCATTCCACATGCAACTCAAGGTAATGAGGTGATGCAAAAGGCTTTCAGTAAAGATGTCGCAACCTGCTGTTGAGTGGAATGTACTCCAAGCAAAGAACTCCATCTTGAATGTGCTGACGAATGAAGTGGATGTGTATCTCAATATGCTTGGTCTCGCTGGTGCTCACAAAGTTGCGAGAAATGTGAATTGCACTTTGGTTGTCACACCAAAGTCTGGATCGATGTGAATCTCGTGGGAATCCAAACTCTATCAATAACTGGCGAAGCCAAAGAATCTACTGACTCACTGTAACTATTGCCCTGTACTCTACCTCTGAAGATGAAAGTGCAATAGCCTGTTGCTTTTTGCATGCCCAAGCAATTGGAGAAGAACCAAGATAGAAAAGATAGCCTAGAAGTGGAATGCATGTCATCAATAGAACCTGCCCAATCTAAATCTGTATACCCAACCAACTGAGTAGAACCCCTAGTGTAGTGTAGGCCAAAGTGGGAAGTGCCATGCAAATAGCAGTGCAAAATCCTTTTAGCATCTTGCCAGTGACTACTATGAGGAGAATGTGCAAACCGAGATACAAGCCCTACTACAAATGAAATATCAGGGTGAGTATGGGTCAAGTACATGAGACTCCCAACCAACTACCTATACAATGTAGGATCACAAAGTGGTGTGGTACATGTGGATGTAAGAGTAACCCCAGACTGAAAAGGAGATGGACTTGGCTTGCAATCAGCCATATCAAAGTGCCTAAGAAGATCATGGGTGTACTTTTTTTGACTCAAATGAATCCCTAAATTTATCTGAGAAATCTGCAAACCAAGGAAATAATGCAATAGCCCAAGATCTGTCATGTCAAACTGTGTAGAAAGAGCCCTCTGAATACTCTAAATGTGGGAAGAAGAGAGCCACAAGTAAATGTGATCATCAACATACAAGACAAGTATCACAATATCCTCACCAACATCTTTGGAGATACACCGTATGATGATCGGAGTGGCAAAAAAAAACCAAGTAGATAGAAGAAAAGAATCCATCTTCTCATACCAAGCCCGAGGGGCTTGTTTGAGACCATAGAGAGACCTTCAGAGCCTACAAACAAGAGAAGAATCCTAAACAAATCCAGCCATGGATTGCTCCATATATATTTCCTCTTGTAGATCTCCATGTAAGAAGGCACTCTTCACGTCCATTTGGTATATGGGCCACCCCTCGTGATGCAAAGCAATACAAGTACAAGGCATACAAAATCCATCTTGGCAATGGGTGCAAAAGTCTCGAGAGTAATCAATACCTTCAACTTGTGAAAAACCCTTTGCAACAAGATGAGCCTTATACTTGTCAATGGACCCATCACTACGTATTTGGTTTGGTATACCCACTTACACCTAACCATATTTCTTCCTTTAGGAAGAGATACCAAATCCCAAGTATGATTCTTCATCAAAGAAGAATACTCAGCTATCATCGCATCATCCCACTCTGGTATCCCATGAGCCTTTGAAAAAGACTGTGGATCCTCATAAACTGCCTGACACAAAAGTCCAGAACCTGTAGAATGTGTGTGATGATGCCTAGTGGGTGGAAGATCCTCTATGAAAGGTGTTGCCTCAAAAACTATAGTACGAGCCCACTTAGGCATAGTGACAACATCAGTGGGAATAGGATCCTCAATGGCATCTATAACCTCCTCATCAATCTCCTCAAAGAAAGGATCCTCAAGATGAGATGAAGAAGAAGAAGGAATGGAAGAAGATGAAGAATCATGAGGAGTGAAATGCTCATCAAACTGAACATGTGTTCGAAAAAGAACATCATGTGTATCAGGATCTAAAAGATGATAAGCTCTCATGTCCTCACAATACCCTACAAAGATCAAGGGTTTACTCTTCTTATCCAAAGCTTTCCTTTTCTTCTTTGGCACAAAGGCCCAAGCATGGCTCCCAAAGACTCAAAAAAATGAGACATCTGGCTTAGTGTTGGACCAAGCTTCCTCTGGAGTCAAATGCTCAAGTGCTTATGTGTGGTGTGCGATTCTGAATATAGTTAGCACAATTAATTGTTTCGCCCAATAGATAGGAGGTATATCTCTAGAATGCATCATACAGTTAGCCATTTCCTTCAAAGTTCTATTCTTCCTTTCTGCTAATCCATTTTGTTGTGGAGTATGAGGAACAAAATGTTGGTGAATAATGCCTTGAGTTGCCAAAAATTTAGAAAACTCATTGCTGAAGTACTCCCCCCATTATTAGTATGAAGGTTCTTTATGCTACTAGAAGATTGTTTCTCGACCAAAGCCTTGAAGACTTTGAAGTGTGAAAAACATCACTTTTGTACTTGAGAAAATAAACCCAAGTACGCCTCGAGAAATTATCAATAAATGTAAGTGCATACTTAGCTCCATTAAAAGATGGGGTAGGAAAACCATCAAGTCACTATGCACAAGCTCAAGTGGTGAAGAAGCTCTCTTAGACAAATTCTTAGGAAAAGGATCTTGGTGTTGTTTCCCTAATGCACAACCATGACAAACTCCCTCAAGACAAGAAACTCTAGGAAGACCATCTACCATACCATGAGTGCTCAACTCCTTCAAATATCTATAATTGAGATGTCCAAATCTTTCATGCCAAAGCTTACTCTCTTGAATCGAATGAGAAACCAATCATGTCCCTATAGAAGAAGTGTCATCAAAACCCTCAAAGTGATATAGTCTAGAACTATGATCAACAATACCCTGAGCAACAAGTGAATAAGGCTCCAACAAAGTTCTTACTTCTGCCCCATGTGGTGTAAAAGTCATTGTTTTTCCTTGACCAAAATGACAAATTTGATATACATAAAGCAAATTTGTAGTGATGTTAGGAACATATAGTGCATCTTGGATACTACCACCATCAAGTTGTATATCACCTTTTCCTCAAAAAAAGAAAGGAAGAATCTCCAACCTCAATTTTGGAAGTAGAACTCAAACCTAGAGAAACAAAAGACTCCTTGGAAGAAGTCATGTGATGAGAAGCACCAGAATCTATAACCCAATTGTCTACAAGTGGTGATTGAGATCTTCCAACAACATTAAGTGTTTTTCCATGCTGATTAGAAGGAGGTGGAGTGGAGATAGAAATTTTGTGTTTCTTGACTGCATCCTCTAAGGCTTGCATTCGCTTATAACACCTATTTTCTTCATGATTACTACCCCCACAAAAAGAGCATGAAACTAGACTTATTCTTGGATTTAGAAGACTCCTTGGGTTTTGAGTTTTTTTTTGGGTTTAGGAGCATTTTGAGATGGAGAGAAGGTGTGGATTTGGTTTTACTTGTTTGGTTTTCCTTGCCCTTAGGATTAGATGCAACTAATGCCTTTTGAGAGGTGGAAGACTCAAGGTGAGATAATTTGGATTCTTCCTAGTAAGTCTTTCACAAAATGTTTCTAAGTTAGGCATTTTGAATGTGTCACCTAAGGCATCCATGCTAGAGAAAAAGGTAGAAGCAAAAATTTGGAATGGTCCTCTCAACTTGGATAGAATCAAGTAAACACACTCTTCATCTTTCTTATCTCTTCCACTCCCCTTCTGTGTCAACAAATGCTTGAACTTGGTAAGATAGTCTATAATTGTTGGAAAATCTTCAGATTAAGAGAGGTGATCTCAATTTCAAGTTGCATGGCTCTCATATGATCCACCTTACCAAATAAATCCTCCAATTTCTCCCATATTTTGAAAGGAGAGTCACATTTTTCCAAATGAAATAAAAAGACTATCACTTACATAAGTTCTATCAAACCCATACACTCATCAAATTTGCACTGGTACTGAAATTTCTCATATTCTCTAGTGAACATTGGTTGTTATTTGAAGAAGTTAAAGCCCATAATCCTTTCCGCTTAATTATTGTTTCCATTCTTGGTTTCCATGTGTGGTAATTATGTGTTGTTAATGGCTCAACATGATCTAATGTAGAAGTAGATGCCATCCTCAAAAAATCACCAAAAGAAATGCAAGAACCAAGCAATGCAACAAGACCCCAAACAATGCAACAAGAGCCCCCAAATTTTGGCACTTTATAATGAGTGCGTGTTACAATATGGCACTTTATAATTATAGTGAAATTCTCAAAATAAATATTTCCAATGGAAAGAGCACGGAAAAACAAAAAAAAGCACTTTTGATAAAAAAAATGAAGCACTCAAATTATGAGTTATTTGATCTAAAAAGAATAAAATACAAGCTTTTCAATATTATGAACTTTCTATGATTATTTATTTATTTTAGTATAATTTGAATGACTATGACAAATCTAAAATATAAGTGTAAATTATAATATCAACATGAAATTGTTACAATCTCACCCATGATGTACTTCAAGTGTCAGACGATGCTTCACTTTCCTTCCAGACAATAACTATGGGAGAAACTTCACAATGGATTCTTTAACACACCTTTAAAATGATGGCTTCCTTTACACACTTACTCATATAATATCATCTCACATTTTCCACTTTTTAAACTTTTCCACAAATAAAAATACACAAAATATTTATAACATCACTCTTTGTCCTTATTACAAATATAATATTTCTAATTCCTAATCATGTAGACCCTTCTCTACTTACCCCAACTTTGAGATTTTAACATTTGGGACATGATCTTACGACAAATATTTACTTTTTACCACAACATTCCTATTGTACTTTAATATTCTTGTACTCTACTTTATTGGTGGCACCAGACATCGACGATGTATATTATCTTCATCTTAAAATAAAGACGCCACTACTAATCATACTTAACAAACATCCTAAAAGTTAATATTAATATACATAATAAAATAAAAATTATGAGGAAAATTTTAACACCAATAAAACTGAGGAGTAAGAGTTAAGCACTTACTAATAGGAATCACAAGCTTTAAGCCCTCGTATGACCATACCATAAGGAGGTGGAGGGGCTAAGAATTTCAATTTCCTTTTTCGGTAAAAACTATTATTTCCTTTGTGTTCAAGGTGACCTTCGCCCAAAATAGTAGTCTGCAGATTTTCTTGAAATAGCAAAAAGTGCGTCGTCATCCATGGACCCCTGCCAAAAGAGGAAAGAAACATCTTTCACGAAACCATCTTATTGCATGCTAAGAATACTACAGTAGAAATGAAAACCTAGATCTGAACTCAAAAACATGAAAAACCCATAAAACAATTTATTGGTTTTCCTTCACGTCTGACATGAATCCCAAGGCAAGCCACCACGATTCTCTAGCACAAGAAAAAAACCAAAAAATGATTGCCTCCCGAAATGGTCGAGTTTATATCACTCGTAGAGTTTTGCCACCTAAAGGATCTAATAAAAGCCTTTGTTTTGCATAAAAATGCAAGCAACAAAAAAATATGAGCAAATCCTAAAATATATGAATATATAAAAAATTATTTACAAAATAAAACTTTAGACGGATGTCAATAAGCAATCTCTCGCTCGATACCATAAAAGGAGCGATAACGGATCGTGCCAAGCCAAAAACATGATCTTAATCAAACATCATGATCAATAAGATGAAAGTAATTTGCCGAATAACTTTACATAAACCTTTGCAAACAAATGATCAAGCAATATCATATATTATTATGGAACTCAATGAAATACAATGAGAATGGGCCTTGTTTATATAGGATAAGGAATAACAATCTAAGAACCAGCCAAGGTCGTAGATCAAGCCATAAATCATGGAAAGAACTAGTCATCAAAGAACTAGTCAAGTCCATAGATTTATGAGAGAACTAGACATCAAGGATCTAGTCAATACCATAGATCTAGGAAAGAACTAGTCAATACCATAGATCAAGGAAAGAACTATACCTAACAACTAGATAATATCTCCTAATATCTAAATAAATAAAAATAAATATCCACACACATAAGTGGGTGAGGATAAATACAATAATGTACCTAGGTGAACATGAGCTAAGGTAAATACCTACTCTAACAATAATTACCCAAAGTGTGTGATTTTGTGTCTATAAAGCATCCTTATGAAAAAATGTGTCGGTGGATTTCATTCCCTTCATATTCTCCTTTATGGCTAGAGGAGCTCTTCTATTATCTTCCTAGTCTTAGAGGAACGTTGCATATCTACTATTTTATCTTCTATATCCTTTACACATACATTATATATTTCACAATATACAAAATATGTAAAATTCATCAAGTTAGTTTTCATGCCTCAACATTGTTCAAAGATCAATAACAATAATGTGTGGTGCTCATGTCTATTTTTCAACTAGTTTTTACTCTGCATTATAATTATGTTTCATTTTGGGTTACTTTGTCTTCATATTTAATTGTTTCTTTCACTTTCACTTATTCTAGAATCCTCACACATGCACAATAATGATCAAAACCCGATTTCATTCACTAACACTCGAATAGACATTAGATAAAAAAAACTTGGTGGGTGGTGAAGTTAGACTTCCCTTAGTGGCTAACCCCTTGTTGATCATGATTAATATTTTTAATACATTGCCTAATTTAGGGGCTCGAAATCCATATAGTTCTCTTAGTGCTTGTGCGTGGAGTGAATGCAAATCTAGAGCAGCTCCCATTTGTTTTCCCTGCGATTCAACTCTAATAGTGGGCGTAACTTGGTATACTTCATAATATACCCTTAATGAGTGTTAAAGAAGAGTGTTTGTAGATAGATACTACTAGAATATAAACCCCTTGAAGTTCCCTTAGGCATGTAGGTGTTTGATATTGATTAAATTGACTTTGAGATGATATTAACTTGGCGTGGTATGCTCTTAACCTAGTTTAGAATGCTTCATACTTTTATAAAGGTTACTCCTAATATTTACTCTTAATTTAGGAAGATTTGTGTAACTTTACATAAGACTTGATAAATATATGCTAGATGAGCTCTTGAGAATGTCACATGAGTAAACGAGTGTGTCTAACTTGATTTTATACTACTTTTAGGGTATAATTTCACATTAAGGTCGTTATTTAGGAAGGGGAGAATAAGATAAATATTGATTAACTAAAATATGAATTTTAGAGTTAATCTAAATAAGTACAGTAATGAAATAAATGGTATAAACTAAAATATGAATGCTAAGTAATTTTATTTGATATTTAAATGAAATAAGATAATTGAAATAGGAGAGATAAGGTACTAACCTGAAAATGACTTACCTCATGATTTGGGACTAAACAAGATGATGTGCGGAAAAAGCAGAGTATGATGGTACAACCCAGGAAATTGTAGCAGATGAAGATTTGACCGGATTGGGGCACCTAAAAGAGGATCAAGGCACCTATGGGTATCCTAGTCTATAGTATGGGTCTATAGTATGAGTACTCTAGTCTGCAAAATAGCTGGGGCACGAATCTGAGGTGTCACTTGGATCTCTACAATGTCTCGATCTTTTCGCATGATTTATTAATAACTTTGATGATGACGTCGTAGACTGCAATGAAAATCTACCTACAAAACCCCATTCAAAGCATAAAATCCTAAAATAATAAAGATGCATATGAAGGGGTCAGACTAACCTTAGTAGCCACAATAGTGGACTTACAACTAAGCGTTGCACTACATTCCAGCACCAAATGTAGTATTGTGTGCTTGTGTGTGCAATAATGTGCCTAGGGTGCCCTAGCGTCAATGACGTAGAGATAGCGGGCAATAGCTAGATGTAATACAAAATGGTGGATGAAATAGAATAGACTTCCCTTTCATATGTAGTGTGTGTGATGCAATGATTCCCAAATGCAATCCCTTGCCTTAGTAGATAGCTAGCCCTTGATAGTAGATATTTTGCCCCTAAGATAATAAGTATGTTATGTTTATATAGGGATCTCTTGCTCAAATTTTGACACTAATGACCCGACATGCCGACTAGTACCTAGGGAATGAGAGGGAAAATTACAAAAAGACCACCTTGAGACTCTAAATTAGACCGCAAGTGTTACAGGATCGGGGTGCCTAAAATAAGGACTGGGGTGCCTATGGGCACCCTAGTTCTACCCTAGGTGTCATAGTCAAAGACTAGAGATGACAAATGACCAAATAACGAAACCTAAGATTCCTTGAAAGATGACTAATTATAAAAAACCGATGACTATGCCAAACAAATGACGATGATGACCAACTAACTGATGACAAGACTAGGGGATGGGTCATTAGTGAATACTTTTCTTACGCAAGATCCATATATAAAACAACATACTTGGTGGTATAAATGTAATAGTAAGTGCATGATTTTGTGACTACATTTTCCCCCACTTTATGTTGGTGAGCGAAATCTCAATAACATAAAGTAGATAGAGATGTGTACTTGAGAGAAATCTGGAGAAGCCCATGTTGTAGTATAACATGTAAATGTGGTAGTAAAAGTGTGCCGAAAGAACCATATAACATGCCAAACCACGGATCAATGGGTTAATCTATACAACGTAGCAAAAGTGTGATATCGTGAGAGCGATGATTGTAATGCTAGATGATTGATGATTCTAAATGCGTATAATGACGATAAGAAGGGGAAGGGAATGATCAATTCCCAACCCGAATGCGTGTATATGAATAATCGATTGGAGGATTTGGGCGTCTTGCCTCCAGAGGAAGAGTGTAGGGAGAAAAGTGTGTTATTCTCAAATATCTAACTAAATCATCAAGATCTAGCCACTACAAATGGACTCAGATCAAAAATTTTTTGTGGTTTTGGATCCAAATAATTTTAATCAAATAGTTGACCCATATCGGAGTGGTATAGGAAATGCACTCTTTCCCCCACTCCACGGGTGTCACCGTAATGTGATGGCTTCAAGTTAGGTCATCTGGAAGCAAATACAAAATGGATGATGTCTTCCAAGTTAGGTCATTTAGAAGAAAACACAAAATAGATAGAATAAATTCCCAAGTTAGGTCATCTGGGAAAGTAACACATGTAACTCCCAAGTTAGGTCATCTAGGAGGCCAATTGTGTTATGTTGTATTGATTGAATGATATGATTTCGATTGTTATAAATTTGAACGTGTTGATTGATTGATTGATTCGATTTATTACTCGTAGAGATATTTTACGCTAGTTGCCCCCATGTTAGGTTATTAGGGGGAATGAAATAGAAATTTATGAATAATCACATGGAAATATTTTAACGCTTGTTGCCCCCAGATTAGGTCATTAGGGGGAATAATGGTGAGATGTCACGTAATGAATTAGTAAATGTTTGAAAATGATGGATTGGTAATGTTGATTAATCACATGGTAATGTAAGGGGAATTATAGGGTGACCCCAATGATATGTCTCCCCTTTCGGTGAAAGGGGAAGTGATGACAAGAACAAATGCTAAGTCAAAAGTAAGCACAAAATAGATAGAAAGTGATAGAAATCATGAAAATGTATATGAATTAGATGGAAGATAAATTCAAAGAAAGATAATGTGCATGTAATCTGTAGAGTATGATAGTAGGTGAAATTCTAAAAAGAACTCCACAAATAGGATGCAAATCAAAGTAAAAAGCTCAAGATATGATGAAAATTGTGTAGTGTGTATTAGTTGAGGAATGATCATGAAATAATAACCATAGTAAAGTACGTGACAGAAAAGTAACTATAAATAGTAGGGTCAAAAAGTGATTAGTCACTTCATTTGTCTTTTTGTGTCAATAATTAATATTTGTGGGCGTAGGATGGACAAAAATACCTACAGGGCACTGATAGATAGGATGGGGCCTGAGGTAGTTATATATCTGAGCTATACCACGACTATGGAGGATGGCTCAAAGATGTTATAGAGTTACGGTGCATTTAGAGGATGATGTGGTTAGAGGATCTATTCCTAGGTGTGGTTGAGCTTATTCAAGTGGAGAGAGTATCACAAGAGTTTTGCATGGCTTAGGATGTGCCCCCAGAGCCATATATATGGTTGAAAGCCATTAGAGCCCCCAAAAGGGTCGGAGCTAGACCAGAGGCCCACAACAAAGCAACTAGCACCTCTTGGGCCAGATGAGGTAGACGTGGTGATAGAGATGATAGATGTGTAGACGATGTGGGTTACACTGAAGAGAGTCATTGTGCATAGTGGGTGACACATCGATGGGTATTGTTGTTTCCATTATTTGCGCAGACGTTTAGCGGAGTTACCAGGGAGGAGTAAGAGAGGGGAAGAACATGCCCCGAAAATATGGTAAAGATTGTAGTGAAGTGTAAGTATCTATATAGTTATCTTGTGTATTTTGTTGTTGGATTATGTCTTAGTAATGGTTATCTAACACGTTGTGGTATTTGCTTTGTATGATATGTGTATTGGTCCCTAATAATAGACACATCCATCCACACATCACAGGGAACGTGCAATCGATGTACTTAGTGGAGGTATACTTTGTAATGAAATTACTTGTATAATTCAGATCATGAGCAGAAATATAACACCAAATAACACAATATTCTAGAATAATGATCTCAATATGCAATTAGAATAGCTTCGCCACTTCGAGGGGGAAACCTCCAAACCATACAATAATACTCAAATGCTCCAATGATGATGAACTACTACCTACAATCCCCTATATATATACTATTCATATGTTATGGCCATCACCAAGGCCGCCTACTAAGCATGAGAAAGTATAAATGATATAATAAAATGATATGGTAAGCCACAAGTCGGCTACTCATATCCTAATACAAGCAATAGGTTAAGGGTGTAGCATGCCCTTCCCCTTCAAAGCAACATTGTCCCCAATGTTGAGAAGCTCTGGGTGTTGTTGTAGGAATGTCATATCTTCCCATGTTGCATCTTCATTGTCCATATTCTTCCACTTGATCAGGTACTCAGTAATAACCCGTGTCCTCAATCTTTTAGTGCATGTTTGAAGGATGCATTCAAGTTCCAAGATGACCCTCCCTCCTCATCGAGCTCAAGTAACACTATTTGGGTTGATACTCTCTGTCCAATTACTTTCTTTAGGCAAGAAACATGAAATACTGGATGTATTCTAGTTGATTGTGGAAGTTCTAATTTGTATGCTACAGTACCAATCTTCTACAATACTTGATAGGGGCCATAATACTTGGTGAAAGTTTGTTATCCTTTTGTTGTTGTTTCAAAGACATTTTCTTATATGGTTATAACCACACAAAAACCCAATCACCGACTTCAAAATGCCTTTCCGTGCGATGTTGATCAGCCTGTTGCTTCATGCGGTTTTGTGCCATGACCAAGTTCTCCTTGAGACTAGAGAGGACCTCTTGTTGATATTGAATGTGTTCTTCTACTGCTCTAACCCGTGGTTGTCCTCTCAATGATGATGTGATGGATGGTGGATGGTACCCATAGAGTGCCAAAAAAGGAGACATTTTAGATGAAGTATGGAAGGAAGTGTTATACCACCATTCTGCAAGTGGCAACCATTAGACCCATCTTGCTTGTTTATCTGACGTAAAGAAATAGAGATATCCCTCCAAACACTTATTTACAACTTCTGTTTTCCCATCAGACTGGGGATGATAAGAAGAGCTACGAGCTAATTGAGTACCCAAACATGAGAATAAATTAGTCCAAAAATTACTAGTAAATATAGGGTCTCGATCACTTACTATAATCTTTGGTGTCCCATGAAGCTTCTGAACTGTGTCCATGAAGGTTGTTGCTACCGTGCTTGCAGCAAATGGGTGTGCCAAGGCACAAAAATGAGCATATTTGGTGAGTCTATCCACCACAACCATGATGACATTTTTTCCTTCAAATTTAGGCAATCTGTGATAAAGTCCATGGAAACCTCTTCCCACCATTGGCTAGGAATAGATAGAGGTTGTAGAAGACCTGGGGATCAAACTGTTTCACCCTTATTTTGCTGACAAACCATGCATTCTGCCACAAATTTTTGGACATCCCCTTTGAGCCCTTCAGAAGAAATCTTGTTTGACTCGATGATAAGTCTTCAAGAATCCAGAGTGCCCCCCTACTAGAGAAGAGTGAAGCTCAGATAGAATCCTATTTTTAAGAGTGGAGTTCTTACATAGGTATAATCTATCTTTATACCATAAAGCATCCCCTTTCAATACAAATTTTTCAGACATGCTTGGATCATTCTGGAGATGATGAATGAGGTTTTGTGTGGTTGGGTCATTTCTCCATTCGGACCTTGCCTCATCTATCCAATCTTCTGTAATATGGATATGGCACATAACAAGGTTGCAGTTGAGTCATCTTTCCGTGACAGAGCATCCACAACTACATTCTCCTTCCCTTTCTTATAGATAATCTCAAAATCATATCCCAACATCTTGGAGACCCATTTTTTTGTTCTTCAGATGATAAACGCTGCTCCAAGAAGTATTTCAGACTATCATGATTTGTCTTCACTTTAAAGTGTCTTCCTATGAGATATGGTCTCCATTACTTTACTGCATGAAGTATGGCTAGCATTTCCTTCTCATAAGTCGGCTTGGAAAGATTCTTACCTTTGAATTGATGGCTCAAAAAGGCAATAAGACGGCCTTCTTGCATGAGAACTACCCCATACCCCCCTGATGCATCACATTCAATAATGAATGTTTTGGAAAAATCTGGAGTAGCCAAGACTGGAGTGGTGCACATGGCCTCCTTTAGTTTCTCAAATGCTTTGGTTGCATCCTCATCCGGTAAATGGAAGGAGTCATAGATTCTTTAATAAAGTTGTGAGAGGTGCAATTATGCTTCCATAATGCCTTACAAATCTTCGGTAATAACCTATAAGCCCCAAAAATCCTCATAGATTCTTTAGGGTTTTTGGAACCTTCCACTCCATCATGGCTTTGATCTTATTAGGATCCACTTTAACCCCTTCATGAGAGACAATGTGACCCAAATATTCAACCTCCTTGAGTCCAAAAGAACACTTAGAGGGCTTTGCATAAAGTTGATGTTGCTCAAGGGTTTCCAAAACCTTATTTACATGATGCAAATGTTCCTCCCATGTTTTTCTATAAATTAATATATCATCAAAAAACACTAAGACAAACTTTTCCCGAATGACTTAAAAATAGAATTCATCAAACTTTGAAATGTAGAAGGTGCATTTGTGAGTCCAAAAGGCATTACCAGGAATTCATAATGGCCTTCATGTGTCCGAAAGGCGGTTTTATGAACATCCTCATCCTTGATTTTGATTTGGTGGTATCCCGAACGAAGATCAAGCTTTGTAAAATAAACAACACCATGCAACTCATCAAGCAAATCATCAATAACAGGAATAGGAAACTTATCTTTGATTGTGTACTTATTAAGTTCCCTATAATCAAGACACATGCACCACATGTCATCTTTCTTCCGTACCATCACTACTGGAGAAGAATAAGCACTCTGACTATGGTGGATGATTCTGCTTCCAACATCTCTTGTACAATCTTCTTGATTTCACTCTTTTGCACATATGGGTACCTATAAGGTTTGATGTTAGGTGGTTGACTTCCTAGTAATAACTAAATAGCATGATCATGATCTCTCTTTAGAGGTAAGCCCTTTGGTATATTTTCAAATACAACAGAGTGTGCATCCAACACTGCTTGCATATCTGATGGTATAATGTCCTTAGAATGATGAGCCTCCAATGAAAAGAGTTGTGCCACAAATCCCTTTGCACCCTTTTTAGCATTTTGTGCATCTGATGAGAACTTACTATTTGTGGAGACTTTTCTCTTAAGCCTCTTAGCTCAAAATTCCTTCCTTTAGAGTGAAATCACATGAACAAGTCTTGGAAGTTCATCTCAATGGTTCCCAAAGTGGTAAGCCATTAAACCCCTAACACAATGTCTACTCCTCCCATAGAAATGGCATACATGGGACTATTTAGTATGTAATCTCCCATGATTACCTCCATCAACAATCATTACTTGACATTCAGGAGCTAGATTAAGTTTAGGCACACTTCTAACTTATGATGATAAAGTTGTTTCATCGGAAATTTCCTTTATAGAAAAAGATAAGGTTAGGGTTAGGAGAATACCTGTGTAGAATGTCGAGATGAGTACGTAGTAGAAAGATCTCCATCAAGAACTCCTTTTTGTCTTGGAAGGACTATGCAAATAAGAACACAAGACCACAAGATTTTGATTAGATAGTAAATGAGAAGCTTGCCTTGGCCCAGGAAATATGAAACTTCCTTTCGAAGGTGGTCGAGTTCCTGCCGATATGAGTTAACACAAAATACGCGTAAAATATCAATTAATTGCTCGGGTATTTGAACCAGGTAGGGGAAAGGCTGTTTCTCCGGTTTTTGTCAAGTGAAGTTACTGGACTCTGCTAATCGCTTTGGACTCTCCTTTGATTCAAAATCCTTCGATCGATCTCCCAAAATGAAATTCCGATCCGTTGTTTTGGTTTGGGAGCCCATTACGAGGAACCGATGGCGGATTCTACGTAACCAGAGCGACGGTCGAGTAGGAACCGCATCGGTTAGGAAAAAAGTAGGCTATTTTTAGTAAAATAGCCCACCTTCCTACTTTTCTCCCGAGAGATTAGTTGCATGGGCTTGGTCAAGTGGCTGAAGGTCGGCTTTGGGTGCGAGTAAGGAGGCATTAGTTATGGATGTGAGTCTAGACCAAGTCATGGGTCCTAATTAGGTTAGTTTAGGGTTAGGGCTAAGTCATGGTGAGGTGGGCAAGTGAGGTGGCGGGTATAGGCGATGTGGATTTATCAATTATGAGGTAATTAATAAATAATTGTGTAAGGTTTAGGTGATGAGTTTAGGTTGTGAGATGAGATGTGGAGTCACAAGGGATCGTAAGACACAGAATTTGGTGTCTACATTAGCCCCTTATTGTTGTGTAGCTTGTTTTGTAAAAGCTGCTGCATGACAATAATATGAAGTGGTTTCCCGTTAAGGGTATAGGTAATCCCCTCAAATCTATCACAGATTGGGTGAACGGAAATCGGGGATAGGGTTGATAAAGGGTATATGTTGTTGAGAGAATGGTAAGGTGTGGGGTAGGTCGAGGAAGCATACACATGTTGAAATGCAATAGTATGACTAGGGTACATGATTTGGCGAGCAAACCGATGTATAGGCAAAGGTCGATAGTTTATCCAAACAAGGGTGATATAATCCTGGTATCAAGGTATAGGAAGTAGCTCCAGGGTATATAACAGGGTAAGGTACAAGAACGTTTAGGCATGTTCGGCATAAAGTACCAAATGGTTGGTTTGGTTGAGATAAGCGTCACGGTCTAGGTGCAGGCAAAGTTGGTCAACAGATCAAGTCAAGGACCTAATCATGCTAAAACACGAACAGTGAGCTCGATTGAACAAAAAGCTACATGATGGATGGATAAATTAAACGGTGATTGTGGGTATGGTATGGTTAATTA
>CM031239.1:95645300-95826785 GCA_018340775.1 Taxus wallichiana var. yunnanensis | reverse complement strand
GAAACCTTAAGAATGCAAGAAAGCAGCTATTTAAACGTATCTAGAATTTGACAACTAATATAAAACTTAAAACAAACAAAATAACCGAGTGTAGTTATTTGTCTGTGTAATTTGTAGATCTATTCTAAATAATGAAATAACTTGCTTAATCTATTTTCCAGACTCTCGATCCTACCTCATAAGTGAGGAATGAATCATAGTTTCTCATAAACTATCAATCCCCATGGCTTCCGGCAATATCGAAAGTAAACTTAATCGAAAAGAAATGATTATCTACTCTATTTGATATATTTCTAACTTTAGAACTTTGAAAGCTAGAACCCGGATTCGAGAATTGACGAATCCAATGGTGTGTGTGATCTTGTCCCGTCATTCTGATCTCCTCGTTCCTTTGTGTTCACGTGAATCTAGAAAAACGTGTAATGCTAGCATCAACAGAAGTAGATATTGGGACAAAGACACAGAATACAGACTGAATATAATGCGAGTAGGAGAGGGATAGCGCAAGAGTACAGAGCTTGGCTTATGCAATTCCTAGCGGGATTTATTGCGAGTCATGCAACATAAAGCGTCCAGAACCTGAAACTATCCTGTTTTGAGGAGCAAAACCTGCAACTTTAATGGCTTCCTAAGCTATTTTACTCCAATGGATTGGGTGAAATAACAGTACTTCCTGCACAAGATGGGTATGTGGCTTACCAACAGCTGAACAATGCTAACTAAACATGCAAAGGAATGAAACTATGGCTTCTAAGAAAAATAATAGACTGAACTATGAAAATGAGAGCATGAAAAGTGAATGAGGGGCAGACCATTTGTTTGTGCACAAACCATTTATTTATAGCTTTTCATTCACCCAAAGATCAAAACCAAACTGAACTCTAAAACTATAAACAATGGCCAAACACTATTCCAGGGGACCAAAAACATAAATGCAAGCCTAAGTCGGAAAAAAAAGCTGGTGAATCATTGATTTTTACGTGAGTCGCGTTAAAAACGCTTTCTCGGGAAAGCGAAAGGACCGCCGCCTGAGCAGGCGGCGGTTACAGACCGCCGCCACGCAGGTGGCAGTTTGGCCATCAAGGGGAAAAGGCCAAGAAAAGAGGGAAAAGGGAAAACAAAGGACGAAGGACTAAATGGGACATGCGGGATGTTAACGCATACTTGGAGATCTTTTCTCGGATTCCGAACACCTTGCGAGGAGACTTCAGATCATCATTGGGGCACTTGTCACGTTGTTCCTAAGAAAGATAAAGCATCTACAATTTTGGGTACGCATAATGTCCTATAGAGATATTTGAAATATATGTTTTAGATTAGAGATGTATGTGTTATGAGTTGCTATATATGTGGTTTTGATGATTTTAGATATGGTTGTGACAAATGATGATCTTGTTTTATTGTCATGCACTTTATGATGGTTAAGAACATGTCATGGGATGTTTACTTCCATACTATTCTTAACATATATAGTGTATGAAGGTAAGTTTGTTATGTGTATGACATTGCACGTGTGACCTTATAATTAATGCTAACATATAACCCACAATGGTTAGTCATACTAGGATTGTGGATGCATATGGGATATTTGTATTTACCCTTTTTGACATGGGAAAGGTTTGTGTGTAGCATGCACGAGGAAATGTGTCCTTTTTATGGTTCCTTTGTTCCGCCCCAACTTTATTGTATATTGCACAAGATGATTGATGCGGGAAGATTTCATCTTATGAGAAATCTGATCGACCCACCGAATCTTTCCTAGGATGGTTTCCTTTTGATTTTGTTTGAATATGAAGGCTAATCAATGCAGAATCCCATTTTCATCTCCATGTGTATAATTTAATTAGGTATCCATCCTTTAAGGGAGTGGTCTAAAGTTTTGTTGACTTTTGATTTATGGTAGCCATCCTTTGACTGGGAGAGGTCTACGATTTTGTTGGCTTTTTAATTTATGGTAGCCATATTTCGAGGGGAGTGGTCTTCAACTTTATTTGAGATATTTTGAGGATGACATTGACTGGTGTAAAATTTCTTATTGATATCCATACTTCGAGGGATTGATATATATTTGGATCATATCCATCTCATAGATACTTTGACTTTTTGGAGCTAAGGTCAAGCCTAGGTGACCATTTAGAAGGGGGAAAGTAAATGTACAAGTTGCATGTGTATCCTTAAAGCATGTCATCAATTGAGTAGATAGAGGTATAATTATGGGGTTAATAATCGTGCGAGGTTCCCCTAGCCGTGAGTAGGGGAACTTTTCCATGTAAAATATGTTATGAGTAGAGCCATGGTGCTCATATTTAAGGTCATAATTGGTATGATGACAGGAAACCACATGATTCCAAATCATTATGAGAGTAAAAGATATGTAGGACAATAGAGGGAGACTTTAATTTTACTAATGTCATATGAGTTGGTATTTAACAGTTGAAATGACCGAGAGTGTAAGGCATTAAGAGGTTAATTTTTAGGTTTACCATCAAGGGAAGCTAAATGATAAGCTCTAGACCCATATTTATGAGTGATAATATATGGTCCAAGCCATTTTGGAGAAAAATTCCCATGTTTTCTCTTCTCCATGTTAGTGACATGTTGATTTTCTTTGAGGAAAAGATCACCAATGTTGAAGTCATGTTCTTTGAGGTGTTTTTTATATGATCTTTTGATTCATTCTTGATAAATGTTGATATTTTCGAGGGTAGTCAGTCAACATTCATCTAAAAATTTTAGTTGTGATAGGTGTTCTTGATGATAATCCTCATTAGAGATGAGGTCTTGAAGAGAGACATAGAGAGATTGAATCTAGACTTCAAGGGAAATAATATCTTCAGTGTCATATACTAAGGAGAAATGTGTAACACCAATATGGGTTTGAATGCTAGTTTGATAGGCCCATAATGCAAATGCATTTTGAAGATTCCAATCTCTACCAACCTAATCAACAATTCTGGTAAGGATCTTGTTGAGAGTTTTATTGGATGCTTCGTCTTAACCATTAGCTTGTGGGTAGTAGGGTTTGGATAAACTGATTTTTTTATTAAGGGCAAATAGTTTTGAAGGGACTATACCCTGTATACAAAAGGGCTCAAAAGCCAGATAGTAAAGATGAGAGAAGCAGCCCAGAGAAGGGCAAAACAGTCAACCAAGAAAGGCTCAACAGCCAGATATTACAATATAGGTGAAAAATGGATCTAAACATACAGAGATCCAGAACAAAGAAGGCAAGATCAAAAAGAAGCCAAAAGAGAAACAGAATAAAGAGCTCCGCCAAAAAATAGCTCCAGAACCGCCCGATGACAGCCAGATCGCAGCCAAAAAATAGCAACACAACTACCCGTTACTTGATTGCTCTGTCTATCTTGGTCTTGATGGCCTGCAGTGACATGAAAAAGGCAATAGCAGTGGCCTGAGAGGGGTCTTGCATATCTGCTTGGGAGATTGCAATGTCCCTATTCTCTTTAGGGCCCCATATGTCTTCATTGATTCCACTTAAACTGCAAACACTGTGGACATGTTGTTCAATGAAGTTATAGATGCTTTTGAGGGCGACAGAATGCAGTCATTGCGGCTTTTAGCATTCCCTAATCTGCCATCAAGGGACTGCAGTTTCTTGAAGATTTCATCAATCACCCCCTCCTCCTCCTCACTTTGAAGGATCCTTTTACCCTTGGCTCTCTCCATGTTTTTTAGAGCCCCTTTGAGCTCTTGAATCTCCTTCTCCAATCTGTTAACCTTATCCAGAAATCTTCTGCTTTGGGCTCCTCCACCGGCATGCTAATATGCAGAAGGTTTTCAGCTAGTTCCAAGTCCTTGTGGCTCCTTAGGACTCGTTGGGAAGCAGGGATTTTAGCTTTGAGGCTCTTGCTTTTCTTGCTGGGGCCAACATCTTCATTCTTTCTTTTTAGCAGGGGTGGAGTGGGAGCAGTATGGGCAGGTGAAGGTATGAAGGAGGGAGGTGGGATAGGGTTCATGGGAGGGCAGCTGGAAAAATGGCGGTGAATCAGGAGGATAAGGCCCTGGTGTAGAGGGACAGCCCTAGAGTGATTTTGAACTTCTCTTATAGATTTCTCCAGGGAGTTAACCAGATAATGAGGAAAGCTAATAATGTTATTTCTATGAAAATGATTCAGAAAAATTAGATGCTTGTGAGGTATAGTCACATATCTTCCTTCAAGGGTAACATACCTTACCACCATTTTGGCCAGTTCATCAAAAGGTGCAGGGATCGACTCCACCTTGAGGCCAGCAGTTACGAACTCAAGATTCTCTCCCTCTTCCAGAAATTTCTTGGTTTCCACCTCCCTGTCGACCTTCTTATTGAAGAACTTTGTGCCTTCCAGGCTGAGACCCGTGATCTGAGCTATGAGCTCTTCTGTAATTTCCATTTTCATGTTACTATATTTGACAATTCTGTTCTTCCAACCCTTGGCGAATTTGATGGAGATGTCTTGGTCGAAGCCTTGAATCCTTTCAATGAAATTCGACAGGCCCCCAATTTACAGGTACTCCCAAAGCACCGTGTTCTCTTTCCACTCAGGATTGTGGGTCGGTTCGGTTTTGCATGGCGGACCCCCCATGTTTCCTCTGTTCCTATTTCTGTTCTCAACGGTAAAAAAGCTTCCAATGTGTGGACAGGCCGAGCGGTGATTTTGGTATTTGAATCTTTCCTTCCCGTGAAAGCCGGTTTAATTATAATGCTACACTTGTTATTATTTCCCCACTCCTCAGCTTTCCTCCGATGCCAAGAAATGATGGCAATCCAGCCCGCACAAATCGCAACAATCATCCAAATCTTTTGTGATGTCATCATCATGTACTTGGGGATCCGCACATTAGCATCTAAAATACAACCGTTAGTCATGATTTTCACTGCCATGAAGATCAATGATGATGGCTTTATTGACATGAGCGGGTAGAACGTCCCCGCCAATCCAAGTTTGAAAGGAATTATTAACACCAAAGTTAGCCAAACTGTCGGCAACCCTGTTTCCTTCCCGATAAGTGTGGGTGATGTGAACATTAACAAAGCTTTTGCATATATCTATAGCTTCCTCAATATAATCCCTGATAGACCAACTGGGGTGTTGCTTTTTATTCAGAAGATTGATAATATTTAGAGAATCACCTTCAATTATGATATTTTGAATATTACAATCTCTGGCAAGTCTAATACCCCAAAGAGCCGCCATGGCTTCGGAATAATGATTAGTCTGTCTTCCCATTCTCCTGAAAAAGCAGCAACATAGCAGCCTCTTTGATCCCTGATGATACCCCCACCACCAGAGTCTCCCGGATTGCCTTTTGAGGCCCCATCAAAATTTAATTTCAGGCTAATCGGTGGGGGATAAACTAATTTTGATATTATAAGTGTCACAAAGTTTTTGAACCTTCTTATTATTAAATGATTTACCATTATCTGTGATGATTTTATGAGGGATACAAAAGTGAAAAATAATGTGATGATGGATGAAGTCGATGATTTAATATTCTTTTCGTAGATAAGAGGGTTTTCTTCCACCCATTTTATAAATTATTCAATTTCTATGATGACAGATCTATGTCATTGTGATGAATGAGGGTTAATAAGGATAATGAGGTCAAGTCCCCATTGTGAAAATGGTCACAAAATTGAGTGGTTAGAGAGTGTGACTAGGTATGTGTGTAATATTGGAGTGTTGTTGAAATTTCATGCACTTATTGACATAGTCACTATAATCTCGATTAATTATAAGACAATAGTAGACCATCCAAAGGATCCATTTAGAAATAACTAAAGCATTAAAGTTCCCACCGCATATTTGTTGGCATGTGTTCCAGGTGTTGTCATTAATGAAAACCAAATTAATTACAAAGTGGATAATTGAGTATCGTCGATGATTATGTGGATGGTGTTGACATGATGGTTTAGGTGAGTCCATGATGATACATGGAGATTTAGTAATGATAACTTACTCTTGCAAGCCCATTCAAGTGCCTAGGATATGTTGCATGATGGTATGAGATTATTTGTTACTTGAGAATCATGTTGGCATTTTAGATAACATGTTTGGAGAGTGCTTGGGCACTCACATCAGTTTCAGGTTACATATACAGGTGATTCATTATGTTTCAGGTGCTCATTTAGAGTAGGTATGGATGCTAGGAGCCATGAGGATGCATTTTGGAGCTACATGAGCTCGCACATGCATGTATCTAGGTGTATAATGGTGTAAAAGGTATTTTTAGGTCACTTTGAGTTCTTTCATGATGAGTTACAATGTTTTTCCAGTTGACCCTAGCTTCTATAGTGTGAAACCTTAAGGGGTAGTTATGCAAGTCTTAGTGTCTGAAGAGTTTGATAGATTGTGGTGAATTTATGATGATTAAAGATGTTAGTATGATGTGTTATGATTATTTTAGAAAAAAATCAGGTTTCCATGATGCAAATTTTACAAGTTATGTCGGTTTTAGTGAGACAGAGTTAAAAACAAGGCAATTTCCGGCTTGAGTTCAAAATTATGATGCTCACCCTAAATTGTGGGATTTGCATGGGACCTTTTGGATTTGAGGTATATTTCTATAGTGAGCATATAAGGTTTCAAAAAATAATTAGGTCAGTTCATCTTCAATTTTTATGAATGGACGTTAAGAAGACAAAGTGGTTTGAAACCTTAACTAAACCCTAGCCTAGAGTAACCTATGTAAAGTGAGTATATCAAAGTAATATTTTGATGGTTCCTCAAATTTGATGATTTTATGTTGTATATGACTCTTCCATGTTTCTAGAAATCTATGGTAGTGTTTGTGATAGTATGTGGGTCCCACCTAAAAATTCTTGGTTCCGAATAATTTCAGTTTAGGACAAGTTTTGTAAAAGAAGGTATAAACTAAATTATTCTTGTATGATGTATGTGAGTTTTTATTGATTTCCAAAGAGGTTTTAGGACATGTTGATGTAATTACATGGTCAAATGAGCTTCATTCAGGTTGACTGGTCAAAGGGAAGTTTTGAGGCAATAAAACAAATCTTCAATAAAGTGAGCATAACTAGAGCTACAAGTGGAATTATGAGGTGATTAAAGTTGTGTTGGAAAGAGGATTCAAAGATATTTATATTTATATAATTTTTTTATCATGATGATGAGATTTGATATATTTTCCAGGTCATTTTTGACAAGAATTATTTTTCCACCGTAGGATAGGACAAAATTTGGATGTTTTGAGTTGGTTAGAGCATGAGATAGATTTAATGATGCTTTATATAACCTAGAATGTGAATAGGGATATATTTTACATCCAATTAATCCATTTATAGCTATTTATTGTTCCTAGAAAGGTGTTAAATAAATGGTATAGGAGAATGAAGTATTTTTACCTATCAAGACATGTGAAGTGCATATGTCCGCTTTTTTATGACACTTTAGGTGATATCACGACTTAGAAAGTCATTTTCTTGACTTGTTAAATCTTTCCTCGTGATGAGTTGATTGGTTGAGGATGTCAATTCCACTATGACAAGAAAATTTTATGCTCGGGTATACAAAAATTATTCATGATAGGGGAGTAAGTGTGATTACTCCTATATGATGATATGAAGGTCTTAAAAGACTTGAGGTATGTATTGAATGTCATCATAGTGTACTAGCAATTTTTGACTCTTGAATGCATTTTGGCATCTAGTAATGATTGGTAAGGACTAAAATGGAGCTTTAGAGGTGAGGAAAAGTGTTCAAAGTGAATTCTAGCCAAGTAACCAAGGTAAGTTGCTTGTTTTTGAGCCTTTCTACTAGATATAGTGCTCTTGAGTCCAAGGGGAGTGCAAATTTTTTGAGTCATGAGTTGAGTGAAGTTTGGGAGAGATTCAAAATTGGTCCTAAATACACTAAGAAGTTTGATTATGGACTTGTGTTCTTGAGTCAGTTTGGAAAGCAAGAAAGTGCATTGTAAAGCTAGTCTTATGCCTAGACAAGATGGAGTATGCTCAAGAATGAAGGTATAATGGTTTGGTATGATTAGTTATGACATTGATGGCATGATTCATGGTGTGTTTTCTTCAAATGTTAGGTTGCTACAGTGGTTTCATGAAGGCCAAAACATGGATGAAGTGAAAATAGCTAGTTTGAGCATACCTAAAAGGTGAAAATGGTGTTTTTGGTTCCAAATAATGTAAGACAATGATGTATTAATTTTTTTGATACATTAAAATGTTTTAGATGCTTGGCCTAGGGGGAGCATGGTGATTACATGCTTGTAAATAAGGAAAAATCAGGATTTTGTGAAGAATTTCAAGGTTATTGAGCTTGTTTGAGATATTTGGTTGATGTTTCTAACCAAAGAATGATGCTATGAAGTTGTGGAAGATTAATAACATGTTGCTACAGGTATTCCTTTATCATTAATGTAAAAAGGGGGAGAAGTTCAGGTAGTTTTCCATCAATGAAAAAGGGGGAAATTGTTGGCATGTGGTCCTATAGGTGTTGTCATTGATGCAAAACCACATTAATGAAAAATTGGATGATGGAGTATGGTTAGATGATGTTTTGGATGGTGTTGACATGATGGTTCAGGTGAGTTCATGATGATACATAGAGATTTAATGAGGATAACTTTCTCTTGCAAGTTCATTCAGTTCCTAGGAGATGGTGCATGATGGTATGAGTTTCTTAGTTATTTGAGAAGCATTTTGAAATTTTAGATAACATGTTTAGATAGTTATTGGGAAATAAAATCAGTTATAGGGTACAAATATAAGTGATTCACTATGTTTCTGGTACTCATTCGAATGGTATGGATGCTAGGAGGCATGTGGATGAGTTTTGAGATACATGAACTCATGAATGCACATATTCAGGTTTATAATGGTGTATCAAGTATGTTTGGGTAACTTTAAGTGATTTCATGATGAGTTATAGTGTTTTTATATTTGACCTAGCTTCTAAAAAAGTGTAAAACCTAAGGGTAGCTATGTAAGTCTTAGTGTCTGGAGAGTTTTAGAGATGGAAATCTAATGTCTTCAATACGCACTAGTGGAATTTGCGAATCTAAGGCAAAGAAGGCCCTTCTAACTCGAATCGGTGTGATAGATCGATCGGCAAGGATGATCGCTCAAGGCTCCAATCAATATCGAAGCTCGCATGATTCGATCTATGGGTTGTGGAATACGTGGAAAATGACCCGGGATAGTTTCGTATGTCTCCGTGATAAGGTCATATGGTGGGTAATGAATACAATCGACTTACTGATGATTCTCTCGCCTAGTCCGCATTTTCTAGCTTTGTTAGCCACTATATCTAGTAAGGATATTGTTCGATGATGATGGGTGGAAGTGGAGTAGATCCGAATACTAAAGTGTGCGTAGGCCGTTGTCTATATCCGATTGATTTATGGATTCGTTAGTCATGGGATTTGTGGATCACAACCGTAGACTCTTGGTTGTTGCGGTCCCGCTATGGTCATGTACGAAATCAAGTCCTAATCCCTAAGATCCAAGAATCGTACGCTTTCTCGCCTTCTATGTTTAGGACTCAATAATCGCGTGATTTTCTAATACCTCACAGGTGTTCGTGCAACCTGGATTCTTAAACTAGTATCTATGTCTGTGAGAGTGTCTCCTGCATCTGGCTATGGGACCAAAGGATCACAACCAAAGGTTTGTTCTCTTTCGAACCCTTCTACAGTCATGTGAATGTTTGCCTAGGGTAATCTGTAGTTCGGTTGATTTGACCAAAACGTGTGTGCTTGGTCGTCTTCTATATTTAACCCTCTCAACTGAGAGCTGATCAGTTGTAAATTTGTTGTTGTTTGGAAGACTTGTATTCTAAGGTTTTGGTCTATGTCAACTATTGCTGTGACGAGGTTGGGTTGAGGCACGATTGGCTCAAATACGTATTCCCTGGGCTCCCTGGGTCCCGTGATTGTCATACAAAACAAAATGTAAATCTAATTGCAACAAAGCAAATTTAACTATGTGGAATAAATCTAAAACATATATGACTTCTATTTTTCTGAGAAACTTTTTAAGAATTTAAGAAAAGTAGCTATTTAAACGTATCTAGAATTTGACAACTAAGATAAAACTTAAAACAAACAAAATAACCGAGTGTAGTTATTTGTCTGTGTAATTTGTAGATCTATTCTAAACAATGAAATAACTCATCTAATCTATTTGCAAGATTCTCGATCCTACCTCAGAAGTGAGGAGTGAATCATAGTTTCTCAGAAACTATCAATCCCCACAAGCCTTCCCGGCAATATCGAGAATAGAATTTATCGAAATGAAGCAATTAACTACTCTATTTGATATGATTCTAACTAGAACTTTGAAAGTTAAACCTGGATTTCCAGCAAATGCTGGCGAATCCGATGGTGTGTGTGATCTTGTCCCCTCAAAGGTGATCTCCTCGCTCCTTTCGTGTTCACGTGGATCCAGAAAAGCGTGTAATGCTAACATCAACGGAAGTAGATTTTGGGACAAAGGCAGCTCAGAATGCAGACCGAATATAATGCGAGTAGGAGAGGGATAGCGCAAGAGTACAGAGCTTGGCTTATGCAATTCCTAGTGGGATTTATTACGAGTCATGCAACATAAAGCGTCCAGAACCTGAAACTATCCTGCTTGAGGAGCAAAACCTGCAACTTTAATGGCTTCCTAAGCTATTCTACTCCAATGGATTGGATAAAACAACAACACTTTGCACAAGCTGGATATGTGGCTTACCAACAGCTGAACAATGCTAACTAAGCATGCAAAGAATTAAAACTATGGCTTCTAAACAAAATAAAAGACTGAACTATGAAAATGAGAGCATGAAAGTGAATGAGGGGCAGACCATTTGTTTGAGCACAAGCCATTTATTTATAGCTTTTCATTCACCCAAAGATCAAAACCAAACTGAACTCTAAAACTATAAACAATGGCCAAACACTATTCCAGGGGACCAAAAACATAAATGCAAGCCCAAGTCGGCAAGGAAAGCTGGTGAAACGTTGATTTTTACGTGAGTCGCGTTAAAACGCTTTCTGGAAAACATGTAAAGGACCACCGCTCCGAGAAAGGTGGGTGGTTAGCAGACCGCCGCCCGATCAGGTGGCGGGGACACGAGACCGCCGCCTACGCAGGCGGCGGTTTCCATCAAGAGCAAAAGGCCAAGAAAAGAGGGGAAAAAGGAAAACAAAGGACGCGGGGGCTAAGCGGGGCATGCGGGATGTTAACGCACACTCGGAGAGCTTTTTCCGGATCCCGAACACCTTGCGAGGAGACTTGTATCATCATTGGGGCACTTGTTACATTGTTCTCCAAAGCAAAGACAAGACCTTACAATTTTGGGTACGTACATATCGCCCCTCTGAGAAGCGTTTTAGCCATGAAGAGGCGTAAAACGGTGGGTCCGAGTATGGCAGTCCCGAAATGGGAAGTTAGAAGTTATACCTGACACGTCCGTGTGTTGAAATGACGCCATCCAAAATTCCCGCTACCTGCAAAATGAAAAGAGAACTCAAGTGCAGATAGATACAATAGTTCAAAAATAAACGCTAAGAATAACAGGGAATGAGAACGTACCATTTGTGTGGGATAGGAACTTACCTCCATCAGCGCTCCAAACCTGTGAAAAGTCATTTTAAAAATGAAACAGAGTGCTATATATATGAAAGTGGGCCCATTTTCCTATTCATTTGCGTGAGTCGATTTGGTTGATTTTGAGCTCTGGGACCCACGGTGACGGTTTCTTGCGTGAGTAGAGTCGAAACATCCGCAGCGAGATCGTGATCATGCCTCCACGCAGGAACACCGACCTCGCCGATCACAAAGTTAGTTTTCTTTAGTTTATTGTTTTTCCCCTTAATTTTGAAATGCTAAATACTCTGCAATGGGGGTCATTTTTGAAAATGCTAGTGTTAAAAGGTCCACCTAGGGGGCGCCTACTGGGTAGGCTCTTTTTTAAGTTAAATGGCCATTTTTTGCACTTTTTAGGCCTTTTTAGGTTAAAAACCCGCGTGGGTTTTTGACCACGACCGCCGCCCGGCTGGTGGCGGTGGTTACATGACCGCCGCCCTGCTCGGTGGTGGCGGTTACATGACCGCCGCCTTTTTAAGGGGAAGGTTACAAAACCGCCTCCCCGCTGGGTGGTGGTGGTTTTGCATAGAATGCAAAAGGAACCTGTTTTTGAGATTGTGTTTGTATTTTTAGCATTTCTACGTGTTTTTATGACTTTCTCAGTATTGCCTGGATGCTAACTTACTTTGTTTTGTGTGTTTTTGGGTGTATGCAGGTGAGAGAGGAGTACATCCGATGGAGCAGAGAGAGGGAGTGTGATTGGCTCCTAGGGGTATTAGATGCCCTCTCACAGGATGAGGAGGACACACTTCAGAGGGTCTGGCATATTGCGCATATCACGCGTGCCCCATGTTGCACCATCTAGTCACATCCTTTGTGACTTATTCTCTTATTGGGATGCAGATCAGAACACCTTCCGATTGCCAGGGGTCCGTGGCGAGTGGACCATTACATTGGAGGACGTCTACCGCATTCTGGGGGTCCCGATCATCGGGAGGCGACTCACTTTAGAGACAGCAGGCTCACGGGCACAGATTGCACAGTGGGCGACTTATATGGGAGATGCAGCCATCTCCACGGGGTCGAAGAAGGGGGTGAGAGTTCGATCCATTCCTTCTTTGCCCATCCCCGTATTTCGACAGGCCATCATGGGGATCCTTGCCTCGAGATTGATCGGGGACAAGGGAGGGGACACATTATTATACTGTGGGCCCCCATTATTGCACAGATAGAGGGGCATGGCCGGATATACGCTTGGGGAGCAGACATTCTTGGGACCACCTACCATGATCTATACAGGGTGGTCCATTTACAGGGGCAGTCATTGAGCCACCCGACTCTAGTCATGAGTTGGGTTTATGAGCATTTCATCCCCTATGGCAGGGGTGTGGAGGTGGCAGATCCCGGAGTCGTTAGGGCAGCCGATGGATGGATAGACATGTCGGTGCTTAGAGCACCTCATCGCCCGCCGCCTCCCGACTACCGCCGATATGGAGGCGACACCATACTGCACCATGGCCGGCATATGGGGCGAGGAGCCCTTACCTTGATCTCCCGCTCCACCACAGGCAGCCTTATCGATCGATAGAGTGGGACGAGTGGAGGTGCACCCTTGGCCGAGTTCCTCAAAGCAGCTTGGCCTACCATATACGGGTATGCTTCCCCTGGCGCCTGGCGCCGCTATAGATCAGCCCGTGAGGCTGCAGGGGGCCTAGAGGCCGAGGTCGGGACAAGCTGATTACTCCCCGGCATTCCTATGCAGCCAGTGAGGATAGTTCGTGCTAGAGGGAGAGCCGGTGCACCCGTGCACCTTTACTTCAGATTGCCGCGGGTCCCCCATAAGCAGCGATGACCCTATTGAGGTGACTCCGAGTCTGAGGAGTTCACAGAGGGAGGGTCGAGGGGGAGACCGACGAAGCGATCCCGAGTGGCATGACACTCGTGATATCACGCAGCAGAGAGGGCCGAGCAGAGAGCGCAGAGAGGGATACTCTAGTTTCAGGAGCCACTCTCCCAAGCCATGGTGGAGAGGATGAGTCCGCTGGGGTGACACGTTGCTCCCGCCACAGAGCAGCCCTCGCCGGGCAGCTGCATCTGCGGCAGCGCCGGCCAGCCGACCCATCCTGGAGGCCTGGTGATCCGAGTAAGTTACCCTTTCTCCCTTTTAATGTTTATTTGTAGGCTCTCCTTAGTTGCTATTTTGTATCTTTTAGCCTCTTGCTTAGTTTCTAATTTTTTTCTCCTTTGTTTGCAGAGACTGTTGATGAGTGGTGGGATTTGATCCGCAGGGTATGTACCGATTCCCTGATGATCCCCATGGATAGGACCCGCGCAGAGCTGTCCGTAGACGCCGGGAGCCCTCAGCAGCCGGTAGACATACCGATGTTTTGCTCCCGTCTGGCACGTGGCCAGGATGGTGTCGACCCTTCGCACAGAGTTAGCGGGCTATAGGATGGCTGAGCGCCTCATGAGGAGCCATTCTCGTGGTGAGACCGCAGCTGCTCCTCGAGACCCTGAGCCCTCCGTACATTCAGAGCGCCGGCGTAGCCGGAGTCCTAGGCGTGGGCGTGCACCTTCGGAGGGGTCACGTAGGGATTGAGAGGCCACTTGGCTCTCGTGTATTTTGTATTATATATTCTTTTGTATATCATGGGCTCTTTGAGCATTTTGACCATGCTTAGAGCATGATGGCATTGTATATAAACATTGATCATTTATATATATGCATTCATTTTGGATCAAAATCTTGGCACTCATGGTTTCCTTTCTATTTCTAGTTTTTCTATGTATACTACGATGTATGTTTATATGCTTTTTAGAATGTATGCAATGGAGAACAAATGATGCAAATGTTTGTTTCCTTTTGTGTATTTCATGATGCTGATATATGTAGATATAATGTGATTTTGAATCTTAGCTTCTGTAAGCAATTTTGGATACCTCATGTTTGTTTTGCAGAGTGATGAATATAACCAGTATGATGAACAGATTAACTTGCCCCACTCCTAACTCCACGCAACTAGTAAGATGCGAGGGCTCATCACCGAGAGCTAGAAAGGGCACAAGTTATGAGGTGTAGCTGAAATGATAGTGATGAAAGACAGACAAAGCTTTGGTGGAACCAAATTGGAAGCTACAAGCTTACTCTACCCGAGTGACTTCATAGTTTAGAATGCAACTTACTTTGCGGTTTATCTAGACTTAGATCCGTAGATGGCCACATAGTAGACAAAATCTGGGTTTTTAGGATTTTAACTCTCTTGGAATTTTGAACATCTGATTCATTTATTTTTGACTCAAAGTTTCAAAGTTTGAATTGTTTGTGTATGACCTTTTACATTTATTTGTCAAGAGGACCCCCTACACTTTGCCCCATGCTACTAGTAAGAAGCGTGGGTTTATCACCGTGGGCAAGGCATAGGCGAGTAAGGGCATTTCCATCCTTTCCCAACCCTACGTCACTAGTAAGAGACGCAAGCTCATCACCAAAGGTTGGTGGGGCAAGGAAATGTGTAAAATTAAAATTTTTTGTTTTGATCAACGTTTGACTTGTTTATTTGAGTAAAATGTCAGTATGTGCTTATTTCCAAAGAGATATACATATGGGATAGATGTGACACCATGAAGCTTCTAGAACAGACCATAGGCAAGACACCTATCCTAAGAAGAAATCAAAGTGAGAATAAACTTGCAGATCTTGGTATGGTTACCGTTAAGACTTCGTCATGTCTGACTTTATTTGATAAAATGATTCTGAGATAATTTGATGATATCATGAAAATGGAGAGGTATGATTAAAGAGTTTATGCCAACAACATCATGAGTTTGTAATGAATTGCTTTGAGAATAGATTCCTTGATCACAATTTATGTAAGAAACAAGTGGACAAAATGATCTTAATCTATATGAAGATGCAATGTAGATAGTTATATAAGTAGTGCTAGCTGCTTATGCGTAGAACCGCTTGAGGTGCAGGGAATTGACTGTTTCACCAAATTCCTCACCTTCTAGCGTACATAAGAGGTATGCACCATTTCCATAGTCCTTCATGACTCGGTATGGGCCCAACCATTTGGGCCGGAATTTCCTTCCTTCGCCGGTCTTCTTGTCGATCCGGCTGTCTAGTCTTAGAACTAGATCACCTTCGTATATGTCACGTTCATAGACCTTCTTGTTATACTGCCGGCACATCGGTCAAGATAAGCTCTATGCCGTTGTTCAAAGATCTAACCTAGTTTCATCTAGGCTTTCTAGTTGGGAAAGACGTGCTTCTCTGTAAGCGTCTTCATCCATAATCCCTTGTAATGAAATGCGGAGACTGGGTATTTCGACCTCAAGTGGGAGAACCGCTCGCCCCAAATACTAGAGAAAGGAGTTGCTCCCGCTGGTGTTCTTATTGAGGTTCGGTGGGCCCACAAGGCCGGATATAACTTCAAATGCCAATCTCGTTTGTTTTCTTTTACCGTTTTAAGGAGAATGGCTTTCAAAGTTGTCTTGTTTGTCGCTTTCACCGTCCGCTGGCTTCGAGGGTAATACAAGGAAGCCGTATGATGGCTTATCTTAAATTTATGCATAGTTCGCGAACCTCTTCATTCTTAAAGAAGTTCCATTATCGGAGATAATGATTTCATGGGATACCGTACTCGCAAATGATTTGGTTCAAAATGAACTTGGCGATTACGTAACCAGTACAGAGTAAGAGGCATAGCCTCTACCCATTTGGTAAAATATTCAAAGGGCCGTGATTATAAAATTATGGCCATCTCTGTGGATGAGGGAGAGAATTTCCTATTAAGTCTAGCCCCATGTAGAAAAGGGCCATGGAGTAGCGATTGGTCAGCAGAGCTTCAGGCCGGCATGTGGATCTCATGGGAGAATTCTTGGCACTTATGACACCTGCGTACAAACTCTATTGCGTCATGTTCTAGAGTGGGCCAGAAATAGCCCATTCGATGTATTTTTCGAGCGGTGGCATGGCCACCGAAGTGGCCTCCACATATTCCACTGTGGGATTCATGGAGAATCTTCTTGGATTCTTCTGTGTCGACACATCTTAGGAGCATTCCATCGAATGCTTTTCGGTAGAGTACTTGCTCTATGATGACGTATTTGGCTGCAATAATACGTAACCGTCTTCTTTGTTGTGGTGTAACTCCTTCTGGGTACGTATGGTCCATGATATAATTAATGATATCAGTGTACCAAAGACACTCAGAGATAGAGGGTCGGGTTTCGATGTAGTATACGCACTCATCTGGAAAATCTAAATCTACTAGATCACCTCCATCTAATGGGTTATCAGCTAACCAATCGTGATGATTTGTCCTTTAACCGACTTCTGATTTATAAATGTTAATTCGAATTCTCCCATTAAGGTTATAAAACATCCAAACTTTTTTAGACAAGGATCCTTGTGTGAGGAAAGTTCGTAAGTGGTCCGTTTTTACCATGACCCTCGTTTCTTGATTCAAAGCATATAGTGTCTTAAGCGTTTAGTAGCAAAGACTATAGCAAGGCATTCTCGTTCTGCCTGTGTATAACGTGTTTCATAGTCAAGTAATGTTCGACTAATGAAATAAATCACACGTTCCCTCTTGTCATCGTCCTCTTGGGCCAACATACAAGCTAACGAGACATTGGTAGCTCGTGAATATAGAATTAACGGGTGATCTAGCTTAGGTGGCATTAGCGTAGGTGGTGATAACAGGAAACGCTTAACTGCATCAAAGGCTTCATTGCAGTCTTTGGTCCAATCAATGCTATAGTCTTTCTTGAGTAAATTGTTGATTGGATGAATGGTGAAGCTTAAGTCCTGGGATAAATCTCCGGATTGCACCCAGCTTTCCGAGAAATGATCTGATTCCAGATTCATTCGAAGGTGGGACCATTTCGAGGACAGCCCGAATTTTGGTGGATCAACATCTATCCTCGTGACGATATGATGTAACCTAGAGCTTCCTCTCCGTTACGCCAAAGACGCATTTCTCTGGATTTAGCGTGACTCCGTATTCTATTAGGCGTGAAAGAATGACGCGGAGTACTTCCGGATGGTCACAACGCTTCTTGGCCTTAGCCAACAAGTCATCTACGTAGGATTCCATGATTTTATGAATTAAATCATGGAATATATATGTCATAGCTCGCTGGTACGTAGCACCAACGTTTTTGAGACCGAATGGCATAACAACATAGCAATAGGTTCCCCAAGGAGTTATAAACGTAGTTTTAGCTTGATCTTGCTCAGATATTCTGATTTGATTAGTATCCCGAGAATCCATCCATGAGAGACAAAAGTTCAAACCCACCAGTTGCAGATCAACAATGACATCGATAGATGGTAACGGAAGTCGCCCTTAGGACATGCTTTGTTGATGTCTCGAAATCTACGCAGATGCGTATCTTTCCATTCTTCGAGAATGGGAACGATGTTAGATACCCATTGGGAGTAGTCGACTGGTTTGATGAATCCTACCTGGAGGAGTTTTATTACCTCCTCCTTTACCATGAGAGCTACCTTGGGTTTCATGGGTCTTGATTTTTGTTTAATCGGTTTTGATCGATTTAGTGACGAGGTTGTGCACCGCAATGTGGGGTGCGACTCCTGTCATCTCCTTATAATTAAATGCAAATGCCTTCTGATGTTCTTTGAGGATCCGAGTGTGTATTTCTACTTCTTCTGGGGTTAAGGATGATCCTAATTTCAAGATTTTTGGTTCATCATCTGTTCCGATGTTGACATCGATTGTTTCTTCGATCAAAGAGGCATTACCCTCTTCAAACTCAGGTGGTGCTGGAGGTAAATCCAAATCATCCCCATTTTCTACTGCGTATATGCTAGGTTCCATTTGTGAGGGAAGATCCATCATGGGATTTCCAAAATAGGAAGACGAATGTGGAATTAAGGACAAATCTAGCATATGATAGGAGAGATGTAGTGCCGCATAGGCGTTTAAGTAATCCAAAGTGGCCATATCACTATCAACATGGTCTAGGATGGTAGATTCACTTCCGCTTGAAAGGGGATTTGTCATTGTTTTTATCAATGGTTCATCACGAATGGACACCGTGAAATGGGTATCTTCTAACTCATTGCTTGGAGTAAAACGTGATGCTGAAGTTGCTATTGAATCGGCGAGAAGATTTTTCTCTCGGGATTGCTTCAATGGATATGAAGTTAAACGCCTTGCTTAAATCTAATAACTTTTCAGTAAAGTCGCAAGTGTTCGGCTTTGGTTTCGTATACTTCAGAAACCTGGTTTGTCACTAATTGTGAGTCTCCTAAGACTCTGATGTTATCAATACCAATTCTTTTGGCTAAGGTGAGGCCAAGGAGGAGGGCTTCGTACTCAAGCGCCATTGTTTGTGCATTCAAAATTTAGCTTAAAGGCAAATGGTAGGACTTTCTTCTGGGTGAAGTAAGAATTATACCTGCCCCCGCTCCATAACGGCATTTAGCTCCATCAAAATGGAGAGTCCAATACTTAGCCGGGAGTATAGATGTTGGGGTATCTGCTGTGTTTGCGCACTCTACTTCTACCATGCAGAGGTCCTCTGATGGAAGGGAACCAACACCTAGGGAATATCCTATGCCTACTGAATCAAATGGTAAGAACATTGGTAAATCTTGTTCTATTAACTCAACGATTTTTGCAGTAGTCCCTAATGATACCATTTTCTATAGTGTTAGCCTTATCTTTGGGGGTTGGGGTTGTTTTGGCTATGCTGATAGTTTCAAGATCCGTCGTAGGTACCAACTTTTCCTCTGGTTTTGGGTCAGTGGGTTTATTAAGTTGGTTTGTTGGAAGTTCAAATTCCGAGTGCACACCTGGTCTTTTCTTTAAGTCAGCTAGGTGTATATCGAAAGGTTTTGGATCACCTTTGGCTACAAATACCTTTCCTAGATGCAGAATCTTACTTCTTGGAATAACGTAGAAGGGATTGCCTTCATTCGGTGTATCCATGGTCGGCCGAGGATCATATTATAATTAGTTTCCCGATCTATAATATAAAACTCAGCCATGATTGTTTTGGGTCCTAAGGTGACCGGTAGTATTATAGTTCCTATCGAAGTGGCTTTAAGGCTATCATAGCCTCTCAATGTATTTCGAGTGGTGGAAAGCTTTGTTTCCCCATATCCTAGTTTTTGGAGGAAAGAGAAAGGGACTATGTTAATCGCGGCCCCATCATCAACCATCGCCCATTTTACGTAGTTATTATAAACCCATACTTGTAAGTGTAAGGTGGATCACCCCGTGTGCAATCTCAAAGATCGTAGGCATTTTACTTATTTCGAATATGAATTCGACATCCTTGTCCGGCTGCCCTGAGGGTGGATATCAAAATCTACGTGATTTACTTGTGTTTCAAGAGGTGGAGTGATGTTAATTAGATGACCTAAACCTAATGCTTCTAAAAGAGCAGCTCTGTGAGTAGGAGAGTTCTTTAGTAAGTCCAAGAATGAAATGTGTGAGAAGGTTTTTGTTAGGTCATTAATTAAATCATAGCACCCCACGGGTTTTTCTACTATTTGTTGACTCTTATCTCTGCTTTCTCGCAGATGACTTGGGCTTGGTTGAGAGAAATATTCTCGTGTTCTTGTTATAGCTTCGATAGGTAGTTCAAGCACGCCTAGTTCTACCAAACTGACTATCTTGGGTCTCGGCTGATTTCCTAATTGTGGCGCAACTGATGGATTTAGTGAAGTCGAGGCTTCATGATCATTGTTTCCCGTCATTGCACCCTTGTTCGTCCCAGTTGGATTTAGTCTGTTATTATCATGATTTGGGAGTGGATCGTTAAAGATCTTGAGGGGAGCATTCTGAGGGGAAACTGCCCCTGCGAGCGTGTTTGGTGGTGGTGACACGGGATCTGCCAAAAACAAATCTGTGAAGAACTGTCTTTGTTCTTCTGGCAAACGTTGCATGAATTTATTGTAGTCACGGCACGTTCTAGTATCATGACTCGAATTTGTGGAAACCACAATATGAATTGGGATTGTAATTTTGGTTTGTTGGTTTGGTGTATATCAGGCCTAAAACTCGATCAAACATGCCTATTAGGATTAAAGTTTTGCATTTGTTGTTTTTGGTTTTGATAACCAAATGAGTTTTGGCTTGGCCCTTGTATGGGATTTCACCGTTGTTTGTTGTTGTTGTGGATGGTTAAAATCCACTGTATTGATTGTCGGGGTAAAGTTGTTGTTTCGTTGGTTGTTTGTTTGTGATGGAGTATTGACAACATTTACCTTCTTGGGCTGGTCGGTTACTCCATCCGTTGTTACACCCCGATTTTTGTTAAGGATTTTAGGTCCTTGATTGACGTTTGTGGTAGTGGGATAATTTGTAGTGTTCTGATTGGGGGTGATTAACCTCCCGTTTGCTCCATATGTTTTACGACCACTATCTATCGCTGCTTGATCTATTCGAAGAGCACTCTCAAGTACTTCATCGTAAGTTCTTAGTGGGAACTGACTTCTTCCTTCACCTCTCTCGCCGAGAGAATGAAGGAATAAATCACATAGTTCCATCTCGATCCATATTTGGAGCACTTGTCAAGAATAAAGAACCGTACGCCACCTCTGGATGAAATGGGCGATGATTCATTGTGTTCTTGTTTGATGTGCAAGAATTCCCGATTCCTCGTTCTTAAACAGTTTGTTCATGTCAAATGCCTTAATGAACTCGATACGAGTTGTTTAAATGAATGGATGGAAGCCTCTGTATTCTATAATACCAATGAGAGCAATGCCTTCCAAGGTTTTGGGGAATATTTTAGCAACAACCCCATCCCAAGGGAGTAGTTTCGATGGTCAGTAGCGTAAGCTTTTGATATGCATTTGGATCTCCCTCACCTCAGTACTTGGGTAAATCAGAAGGGGTCTCTGAAGCATGACGCTTCGTATGGCGAAGTCTAAGGGCTCTTTCGATATTCTGAATAAGTCCCTATCGCATAGGTTTCGACCATTGATGGTGGTTGCTGAGGGAGTGGTGGTGGGATGGGTTGTTGATATGGCGCAGCGTATGCGTTGGCAGGGGCATAGGGAAGTCCCTGTGTTTGAGAAAACATGCCGGGAGAGGAGAACATATCTCCTTGTGGTGATTTGGAGTACATGTTTAAGTATGACGGGGTATTGTCTAGGAATGGATTGTTTGATACTAGACCGGGAGGAATGGTGTTAGAGATGATGGGCCTAGTTGGCGTTTGTTGTGGATACTGAGGAGGCATGCCTAACGTGCCTACTCCTGTGAGGAGATCTACTTGGCCAGGATGGTGTGGAGGATTAGAACTTCCTGTTTGCATGAATTGAGAATTTTGACTTGCTTGAGCAAGTTCTAACCCTCTCACTTTTTCTACTAACGTTGAAATGACTTCATTTGGTGAAGTCACGGTGCTTTGCCTTAGTGGCGTTTGTTGTATACCCGGTGTCAGATAGGCATGTGATATCCCGCTATGAACCGATCGCTATCTGCCAAGTTTCTCCGAGAGTATTTCCTATATGCAAAGTGGCATAGAGGTATTTTTTCGAAAAGAGACCTCGGGTTGTATTTGTAAACCTCCTATAGGTGGGTACATACCCCGAGAGCGTTGTTCACTCCTAGGATAACGTATTGACTGTTCATCATCTAAGACTGTGTATGGGTCTGATTGCCTACTAATTTGTGGTCTAAGTAGCATCTGAGGAGACGAACCAGATTCTCCGGTAAACGTCATATTATTCGAGCCTGAAGGCTCTGTTTGTTGCATTCGAGGGGTTTGATCTAACTCCTCAGTTTGAAAAGATGAATTATATCTGATTCTTGGAGTTTGTGTTGACAACTGATTAGTTGAGTAGTTGTCCCCCCATACCGAGAGTGAGGGTGATGATTGCCTATTCTGCTGGGCGTAGTATGCCTCAAGACCCAAGAGGGGTCTGCCATATGCATCGAATCCCGACATATTCGGGGGGTATATGAATACCCGCAGAATAATGGGAAGGAGCGAAGGTGATTTGTGAAAGGCTAATGAGGCGGAGAAGATGAAAAGTAAACTAAACTTGGAAGAACACGTGATACTATGACTCCGAATTAGAAAGTAGGAAGTTTACGTCAGCTTCACTAATTTTGTTTGTTTCACGTCGGGTTCACCAATTTTGTACGCCGGAAAAGTGACAAGCGAGCGTGGGAATCTACAGGTAACTCTTCCGCGTACCCGACCTCCCGAGGTCGTGCCGAGACAGCCAGTGGGGATGGAATATGCGTGGGATGCAGACAAACTAGTTAGGCAATCTAATGTCTTCAATACGCACTAATGGAATTTGTGAATCTAAGGCAAAGAAGGCCCTTCTAACTTGAACTGGTGTGATAGATCGATCAACAAGGATGACTGCTCGAAGGCTCCAATCAATATCGAGCTCTGGCGTGATTCGATCTATGGGTTGTGGAATACGTGGAAAATGACCGGGATAGTTTTCGTATGCTCTCCGCATAAGGTCATATGGTGGGTAATGAATACAATCGACTTACTGACGGATGATCTCTCTCGCCTAGTCCCAATTCTCTAGCTTTGTTAGCCGCTATATCTAGTAAGGACAATTGTTCGATGATGATGGGTGGAAGTGGAGTAGATCTCGAATACTAGTGTGTGTGAGGCAAAGTTGTCTATATCCGATTGACTTATGGATTCGTTAGGTCATGTGGGATTTGTGGATCACAACCGTAGACTCTTGGTTGTTGCGGTCCCGCTATGGTCATGTATGAAATCAAGTCCTAATCCCTAAGATCCAAGAATCGTACGCTTTCTCGCCTTCTATGTTTAAACTCAATAACTCGCGTGATTTCTCTAATACCTCACAATGTGTGTTCGTGCAACCTCGGATTCTTAAACTAGTATCTATGTCTCTGTGAGAGTGTCTCCCGCATCTGGTCATGGGACCAAAGGATCACAACCAAAGGTTTGTTCTCTTTCGAACCCTTCTACAAATCATGTGAATGTTTGCCTAGGTAATCAGTAGTTCGGTTGATTTGACCAAAACGTGTGTGTCTTGGTCGCCTTCTATATTTAACCCTCTCAACCGAGAGCCGATCAGTCAGAATCTGTTGTTGTTTGGAAGACTTGTATTCTAAGGTTCTCGGTCTATGTCAACTATTGCGTGACGAGGTGGGGCTGAGGCACGATTGGCTCAAATACGTATTCCCTGGGCTCCCTGGGTCCCGTGATTGTCATACAAAACAAAATGTAAATCTAACTGTAACAAAGCAAATTCTAACTATGTGGAATAAATCTAAAACATATATGACTTCTATTTTTCTGAGAAACTTTTAAGAATTTAAGAAAAGTAGCTATTTAAACGTATCTAGAATTTGACAACTAAGATAAAACTTAAAACAAACAAAATAACCGAGTGTAGTTATTTGTCTGTGCAATTTGTAGATCTATTCTAAATAATGAAATAACTTGCTTAATCTATTTGCAAGATTCTCGATCCTACCTCAGAAGTGAGGAGTGAATCATAGTTTCGTAAACTATCAATCCCCACAGCTTCCCTGGCAATATCGAGAATAGAATTTACTGAAATGAAGCAATTAACTACTCTATTTGATATGATTCTAACTAGAACTTTGAAAGTTAGAACCTGGATTCCGCAGAACAGTGGCGAATCCGATGGTGTGTGTGATCTTGTCCCCTCAGTGTGATCTCCTCGTTCTTTCGTGTTCACGTGGATCCAGAAAAGCGTGTAATGCTAAGCATCAACGGAAGTAGATTTTGGGACAAAGGCAGCTTAGAATGCAGATCAATATAATGCGAGTAGGAGAGGGATAGCGCAAGAGTACAGAGCTTGGCTTATGCAATTCCTAGCGGGATTTATTGTGAGTCATGCAACATAAAGCATCCAGAACCTGAAACTATCCTGTTTGAGGAGCAAAACCTGCAACTTTAATGGCTTCCTAAGCTATTCTACTCCAATGGATTGGATAAAACAACAACACTGCTTGCACAAGATGGATATGTGGCTTACCAACAGCTGAACAATGCTAACTAAGCATGCAAAGAATTAAAACTATGGCTTCTAAACAGAATAAAAGACTGAACTATGAAAATGAGAGCATGAAAGTGAATGAGGGGCAGACCATTTGTTTGAGCACAAGCCATTTATTTATAGCTTTTCATTCACCCAAAGATCAAAACCAAACTGAACTCTAAAACTATAAACAATGGCCAAACACTATTCCAGGGGACCAAAAACATAAATGCAAGCCCAAGTCGGCAAGGAAAGCTGGTGAAACGTTGATTTTTACGTGAGTCGCTAAAAACTTTCTCGAAAAATGCGTAAAGGACCGCCGCCCGAGAAAAGATGGCGGTTACAGACCGCCGCCCCGATCGTGGCGGCGGTCACGAGACCGCCGCCACGCAGGTGGCGGTTTGCCATCAAGAGCAAAAGGCCAAGAAAAGAGGGGAAAAGGAAAACAAAGGACGTTGAGCAAGTGATTGTTTCAAGACTTATAAATTTATTAGAAGTGTTATACATGTCTCGTAATTTCTATCAAGTGGTCACATTGCCATAGTTTTAATTTTTGGATTTATCTAGTGGTATAAAGATGTTTTTCGGGTCCTGAAGGGTGTAGGAAACAACTATTTTGAGAAGAACAAAGAGAAGTGGTCCCATTAAATGAAATAATATGATTGGTTGAGATAAATTGTGACCATGAATGAAGTTTAAATATTGATTTAAAACATGTGTTGTGATTTTTGGGTCATAAAAAGTGTTTTTTCAAATGAGGGGATTTTTTCATTCCAATACAAGGGTTTTTAGGTTTTTGGTGCATGGATGAAGTGTTTTTCAGGACGACATATATGGTTGATTGTGAATGTTTTAGTGATTCTTATAGGATGATTTTTTTTTTATCGTGTGGTCATGATAATTTAGGGAAACTGACCTCTTTTGAATGTGAATCAAGAAGATGCTATAAAGGTGATGTTTTGGGCACAATGTGGCTAATCTTTTGGAACCTCTTTTATCTTATTTTGAAGAACCATTTTCTAAATATAAAAACCACTAATTTCATCATAGTTAAATCGTGGTTGTTTGCATGAGGAGGATTTCATTAAGCAAAAATGGAGTATTTTTTTTTTTAGGAGGAGGATTTGAGTGAAGAAAAAATGGATGTCATTTTTAGTTTTCATGATAGCGAATCAAGTTGGCAAGATTTGGAGCATATGTATTCATGGGTATCTTGATATCTTGATAGCATGTTGATCATGTCATTATTCATTGGATTTATGAGTATTTATAGGTTATCTTATTTGATATCGAGATAAGTGGTTTTGTGTAAGTAGTATGATCTATTTCTTTGAGTATGTTTCATGAGTGAAGTCTATTTTCTTGTGATTACACAGATACTTGATTGTACATGAGTTTGTTGATAAGTCAATAGTGTGTAAAGGTTTTATTGTTGAAGACATTATTCACTTCCAAAAATGTGATAGAGAGATGAGTATTAATAAAAGTGAGGTGATCTAATTTGAGTATAGAAAATAGAAAGGGGGAAAGTATATATTATGATCATTTCTTCGTGAGTATGTTTCATGGTGAAGTTTATTTCTCTTGTGATTACACATTGATACTTGTGCTTCATGAGTTTAAGATGTGAAATTTACCTGATACTCGTTTTGAAGTATAGTGTGTAAAGGTTTTATTAGGGAATGATTCATCCCCCCTGAACCTCAATATATTATCACTTTGGCTATAAAATATATTCCTTCATGGACTTATTATATAACCTCAATGAGCCTTTGGATATTTAAGACACCAGAGGAGAAGGCCATCAAACCCTCTTTTATAAATGATACCCCCTAGTATGACATAGTGGGATGCACGTTGTTGAAAAGATATTTTACCATTTCTAGATAGATTTGAAGGTATTTTTCTTGTGGAAATATAATCATATATTTAAGTATAAAAATTATCAGATTGGATATGTTATATATGATTGATGGTCTTGAAGATCATTGTTGGTATAAGATGGTTAATCAAGTTTATGTACAATGATGAAGAGTTTAGAATCGTCTGGTGATAATGGAATAAGAAATGTGAGGGAATTCATGGTATCCGCAAATTTATTAGATGAGCGATGGGTAGTTTGGATTTTGTAATGATAAAAGAGTCTCAGGAGGTCTTCGACGATGGCTTTATATTTTTGTAAGATTTCATTTTTACATTGATAGGTCCCTTTGATTTGATTGATAATGAGATGAGAATACCCATAGATGTCAAGGATTTGTACACCCAGGAGTGCATCAGTTTTAAGTCCCATGATGAGGTCTTCATATTCCACGATATTTTTTGTGAAATTAAAGTTCAATTTGAAGGTTAATGGAATAGGGGTATCTAAAGGGGTATTATGACTATTCGACACCCCCAAAAAAATTCAGTTTGAGATGGGTGTTATTGTGATCGAGGGTGTTGATAGATTCATTAGGAAATTGTTCACAAGGTAAATGATTGGTGGGAAGGGGAACTTCAGTGAGTTGATCAGCGATGACCTACCCCTTGATGGATTTTGAGAGAGAAATTCAAGGTCAAATATATCATGAGCATGAGTTATATGGTTATACGATCATTATGATATGGTTTAGATTGCATAGATTTAAATGGGTTAAAATTTGTGAATACATAGGTTTTGTGATTGAGGAGATAATGACAGAGTTTGGAAGTTAAAAGTACAAGGAACAACACAAATTTTCTACTTATGAATAGTGATTTTTGTATTCATGAAGGGTTTGACTTATGTAATAGATGACCTTCTCCTTACCATGTTCGTCTCTATGAGATATCATGGATCTTAGGGCATGAAAAATAGTAGAGATATACATATAGAAGGGACCCCCTTGTGTGGAGGTGTAAGCACTGGTAGTGATAAGATATATTGTTTGAGGGCATTGAAGGGCCATTGATAGTTATTGTCCCACTTGTGGATGTATTTCCTTAGAAGGTGATGAAAGGGTTGACAACAGTCTAATAATTGAGAGATAAAGTGATGGATAGATTGAAGTTTCCTTGAAGGCCACAGAGTTTCTCAAGATTAGATGGAAGAGGAATTTTTATAATGACTTTGACCTTGGCATGGTTGACTTAAATTCCCCTAATAAATATTATGAATCCTAGGAGTTTTCCTGTGAGAACTCTAAATACACATTTAGCTAGATTAAGGGAGAAAAACCTATAGTAGACGTGAAAATATCACATCAAGGACAACAAGATGGTATTTTTGGAGTTTAGATTTTCCTAAGATATCATTTACATAGTCTTATATAGTTTTGTGGATGAGGTTGTGAAATATGTATGCCATAGAGTGCTAATAAATAGATCATATATTTTTAGGCCAAAGGGAATTAATCTATAGAAGAAGGTTCCCCACAATGTGATAAAGGATGTATTATGTTGATCTTCTAGTGTGATGAGGATTTGATTATAATTAGAGAAACCATCCATAAGAGGCATCATTTTTGTGTCCACGATAGATTGACAATATGATCGGCGTTAGGTAGGGGAAATCATCTTTTGGACAAGCGAGGTTAAGGTCCTAAAAGTTTGTAAAGATGCGTAATTTTCTAGTGGCTTTAGTGATGAGTAAAATATTGTAAACCCATTGGGGATAATTGATATGTAGTATGAAATTGGGTAAATGAATATGATATAGTTCTTATTTAACTAACAATGCAATGTGAGGATGCATCCTATGAAGCTTTTTCTTCACTGGTTTAGCATTTGGGATGGTGATGATATTGTGGATAATGATGTTAGGGTCTATACCAAGAATATATTGTAGGACCATGCGAAAGCTTAATTTTTATCGATAAGAACGTGGTGAATTATTGGAGTTCAAGTGGGTCTAAATCTTGGCTAATTTTGACAATATGAGGTTCTTGTGATGTGCCAATATTAATGTTTATGGTAGATTCATTGAGAAGCATAGATGTGTCGAGGGTAAGTTTTTTGAAGATAGTGATCCTCAACACCCATATAGGTTAAGATAGCATCATCATCGTGACAACAAAAACATCGATAGTGGGGAATCCTCCTCTATCATGTGAGGTAGTGTTAAGGGAAGATATTTAATCTTACCATTAGCTTGGTAAGTTAGTGGTCCTAATGTGATAGTATTGATTTAAAAAAAGTTAAAAGGGATGGATATGGTATCATCATTGTTAGAGGATAGGTCTGATAATGGTAATGGGTATGGTTGAGGTTATGATGTTGGTGGTGATGGATTTGAAGAATATGCTTTGAATCCAAGGCCATGTTTTTTATTAAAGGTAAAAGGTTTTGGAGGGACCTTACCTAGATGTACAACCAAAGGCTCAAGAGCCAAGATAATCAAAGCATAATAATGTGGTTTTTTAATCCGTGGGGGCCACACCCCAACCAAAAAATATAAAACTAAGGCAGGGGCTATTTTTTGACAATAATCCCAACTATAAACTGACAACAACATAAATGCAACATAAACACAACATCATAACATTTGCACATGAAACAATGATACAAAGACACTAACTGACAGATTTTTTGTAAACCTTTAGAGAAATTTTGAGTTCCTGATAGAGATTTAGTGTAGTGCCAATAGTAGGGTCCCAATTATATGCTTTAAACTTCTTGGTTATCTTTTCGTTCTTCCATGCTTTGGCGAGGATGCCATTGATATCATATATCCGGAAGATGTGGACTTGCATGAGGTTGAGAATTTCTCTTTGGATGGCCAAGTAGTTGCAATGATTTTCCTCCAGGTCTTTGAATTTAGTGGCAAGAGTGTTGATTTCCTCCCTAAGGTTGGGGATAGGGTCAGGAGTTGGGTCCTTAGTAGTAGACTTGAGGAGAAAATCCACATTTTCCTCAAGAGTTTTCATAGTCTCAGATGCATAGTAATTTTTTTCTCCAAAATAGAGGAGGTGTCCGATCAAAGTTCTTAGCAGGAATGAAAATGGGGGTTATCCTAAACCAAAATATTTTTTCCTTCTTACTGCTATGAAGAATCCTTTTAGGATGTGGTTTAAAAAGAAAGTATCGATACATGGGATTCTTGGAGTGGATATGGGGCTCTTTAGGGAAGTGGGTGACTAAAGGGGGCCATGTTTTTCATGGGGCTTCCTCAAGTATTGAAAGGGTGAATTGTGTGGAAAATTTTCATACCTACATAGAAAAAACCTTTCCATGCACAAATGATGAAGGTAAGTTTAAGAAAACTAACATTTGTCTAGGAATGAAAAATATAATGAAAAACATTTAGCGTATGGCTGATTTTCGAGAAGAGAGGAGGGGCGATCGATGCCTCGTAAACAAGTTATGTTTAAAGGAATGAAGGTTCAAAGGAAATAATGTGTCCCATTTTAGGTTTATATAGGGGTTGTTTTTAGGTCTCTCATACATTTTAGGTGTAGGGAGTGCATTGAGAGTTAGGAGTCGATATTCCCTAATGAGAGACATTGCACAATGTCCTCAAATAATCAAACATTTGGTAATTTGGATGTGGGAATAGAGGAACTCCTATAGGCTTGGTTTAAAGTCATAGGAAATTAATGGGAATTAATAATTAACAAATTATAAATCTGCACATAAATTTCTAAAGATTATAAATTATGAAGTGCATAGATTAAGATGTTTATATTTTCATATTACAAAATGTAAATAATGTGAATAGAAAGAAAATAACACATTGATGAGATAAAGTGGGAAAACCATGAAAGGTAAAAAACCCACTGAAAATTCACTTATCTTTATTGAGAATATACTTTTACCCACCACTCCCACTATTTTGCATGTAGTTACACCTTCAATAAAGAATTATGAAATGTCTCATACATTTTATCATGAGACTTACAAATATGCTCACACATATAACTCACATACAATGTTACAACCATGTGTAACCAATCCCTACATGATCACCTTGTTATATACAAGGTAGGTGGTCATGATCCACTCTTTAAAATTTGACCCGGTCATTTGGCAAGTTTTATAATAAGCAGTTTCCCGCTTAATATTATAAACCCCAACACTCCCCCTTAATGTTAAGTGGGGAAACATGCAAAAACATGTTAACATTTGTTCCTTATGCCAAGTCACCTTTTAGTACAAAAGGAATTACAATCCATAAATCAACTCATGATTTAGGATAGCATCAAAAAAACTTTTCTTCTAGTTTTTAGTTCCACAGTGCACTAAAGCAGATTCTGCATGGGTTTTTCAACTCAAAGTACACTACCGCGATGTCTTATAAAACTTATATAAGCCGTGAATAATTGTAAACATGTTGCGGGTTTTAGAGAAGCTATGAGACACTATTTTTCCATGGTTCAAAATAGTGTTCCAAGGATTCCATAAAAACACAATACAAAGGAACATATACAAATTCTCAAGATAAAGTGATTAAGGATGAAGACTTACATCAAATTATGGAGCCTTTTATAACACAAGGCATACCCATAACTAATGCTTCGTTGGGAATTACAAGTAAACTTCACATACATGAAAATTTACTTAAACAACATAGAAATAGTCTTGGGAGTATCCACTTTGACACATTCAAGCCATTAAGAGATGGCATTGCATAAGAAAAATGCAACATGCTCATTTCTTATTTTTTCCCCCTCAAGGGTAGCTCGAAAGGAAAAATAACATAGCTAATATCTAAAATTCCAACATAGCATGGAACTTGAAGAAATTTGTAGCACCCAATGGCTTAGCAAAAAAAACCTACAACCTCGCACTCCACCTCCTCGATGGAACAAAACTTGATATCAACATCACCATTCGAGAAATATTGATGAAGTGTACATGAATCTATTTATGCTTGGTTATTTGATGCTAGAATAGATTGTTTACAAGATTAATACAACTTTGGTTAGTAAAACCTACCACAATATCATCGCTTGCATAACACTTCTATATGGTTAGAATCACAATGATGACACTGCAACCAAATAATTGTGCATTATCACAAGAATCACAAAAAAATATTGTGCAAACATAATTGATTTTACATGTAGACACAAAATCACGCACTTTGGGTAATTATTTAGTCCTGATTACATACTATTATTCATATGATTCCTAAGTAAGAAAAGTACTAATTAACCCATGAATTTTACCACCTTTCTTTTCTTTATGTTGTTACTTTCAATCTTGTACCCTTAATTTCTCAATATTCTTTTTACTTTTTGGCATTTATCATCCTAGACACACTAGTGCCTAACCGGGATGATAACACCAGAACCCTCGACCCCTCGGGTTCTCATGTCATCTTTATACTTTACTCAAACTTTTGGGTCATTTATATCCATTTTATCATCTTATATTTTTGGTGGTCAACCTTTTTGGGGTTAATTATGAAATCTAAACAAGGGAATCATATAAATATAAAGCTATGTGATCATAATAAAGGACCAAACACTAAGAATTATCTATCACCACCTAAGGTTGTATCCATCAAAGAATCTAAGAGCTCCATTACATCCATCTAGCTCCATCACAAGGGACACAAGGGATGGTTTTTACATCACACTTCATAGGAGGGAAGTTCATTCTATTCCATGCACACATTTATTACATTCTACATCTAACTACTTGCTTGTTATCCAAGTGTGACACACACAAGAGTAACCTAAGGCACAATTCCACACACACACACACACACACACACACACACACACACACACACACACATAGAACTACATTGGATCTGAGATATAGTGCAACGCTCAGTCATAAGTTCACCATTGTGACAATTGAGGATAGTCCAACCCCTCATTCTACATCTTTCTTTTTGGGATTTGATGTCTATTTTAGGGTTTTGCAAGTTCATTCTTCATTACAAGTTTCCAGTGACCTCGGTAATCATGGTGTGATCTCGAGTGACCAAAGGCTACAAAATGTGAACACCTTGTAACACCTTAGAGGAGTCTTTCCGAGTGTTTCCACAAACCCAGAACCTAGAAATAAGTCTAGGGAGCCCATGGGTACCCACGTCCCTCTCCAAGACCCCAGTCTAGCCTATCTCTATAGATATGCATTTTCTAGGGCTTACATATGACACTTATTCATTTCTATTGAGTCGGTCAGATTCGATCCGGTCCATGTTTTACTACAAATCAACTAAGCCTTTTTACCCCTCGTTGGAAATTAGTGTTTCATTATTTATTTCTTAGTTGCTTTGGTATTTATTGTTGTAATTACTTATTATTCATTTGCGGTTGTAATAGCATTTAGATTAGGCTCTTATTTACATTTAATCTTAATCAATACACATAAGGATCATGCATGAATCTAGAGACAATTTCATCTCTATAGGATATATCAAGCATAATGATAGTAAAATAAATAAAACTACCATAGGAGTGGAGACATGTTTATAATCAATCATATTAAACCTTTTGAGATTTGAGTCAAGGTTTGAGAGATCTCCCCCTAAATGTCTACATCCATCATAATAGAGGGAGACTGAAAAAATTATTGCATAATAGCTTCAGATTTAGGACACTCAAAAGAGGGAAGGGAGGAATATTTACAAAAATGTTTTTCAAGAACATGCACGAAATCATTAATTATCTTTGTAACCTCAAGACCTTGGAACAAATATGAACTTGATTTCATCATGCCTTCTGTTAGGAACCAAAAGCATATTTCTAATGATTCTATTTCCAATCATAATATTGCCACAACATTTAAACTTGATGAGGGGTGAAATATGTTTTTATCAACAATGTATATATCTTCATTATCTCTTTTAAAAGATAATACTTAATAGATAAAATATCTTATGAGATAATCAAAACATACAAGAATAATCCCAATATGCATAGGAAAAAAACATGATCCACTAACTGTGGATACTTCCCATGGATTTATGTGGAGTTTGCATCAAAAAATGACAATGTAAGCACCATTTAAAATATTATAGGTGGAAAATTTAAGCTTAGACATGTCATTTTTGAAGCGGATTTTGCATGCCATAAAATTACCAATAGTTATATTTACTAATTGTGATTTATCATTGAGAAACTAACATTCTTGGTATTTTTTATAAATGCACACACAAATATGAAAACAAATTATTTAACTTAAACATAAACAAACTCCCCTGTGGGAAAGCCAAAAGAGTAAAAAAATGAGCTATTTGAACACAAGTTACAAACCCAACTCAAGTACACTACACATGTAGTTTGGAATAAATTAACTATAACTCGTGAGAAGGACACTTGGGCTTAGCCCAAGTCGAAGCTACAACTTTAAAAAACAATTTTAATTAAAAAATAGAACAAGCTAAGAGATACGAGGACAAAGCAAGATATGACATGTGTGTGAAGATTAGACATGGTCAACAAGGACACATGTCATTTTTCCAAAAATTTCCAATCGAGATGAGCCCGATGGATGTAAGTCCATGGAATTAACTAAAAAATACATATTTTCAAGTCTAGTACGTAGAGTAGTGAGTAGAAAGGACACTCAATCAAAGTAAGAGATGACATGTGGAACAAAATGAAACAAATGCAAATAGGCATGCAATTGAAGTTGAAGGTGACGCGAGTCACAGATTAAGATGAAGTAATAAGACACGTGTCATATTTCTGGTGATTACTCATATAGATGAGTCTAATAGACGTGGGTTCCCCATAATTTAATCAAAACAAATACTTATCGGGTTCGGTTAGCGGTGAAGAAAAAGGACAAAGACAATAATGGAAAAGAATATATAGAGACCGAAACTACAAAATATATATATGCACGATGTTTTTCTATTGGTTCACAATTTGCAATGCAACATACAAGACCGAAGACCAATTTATAGCAAAAATAGTCCCTTTGACCATGCAGACGTGGAACCTTCTTAATGGTTTTATTTTCACACTCGACACATTTCTAGTAAAGGAAAATAACATGCGAAAGAATGTGGACAAGATCTATTGGCTTGTATACTAAAAAAATCTTAATAAATAAGCGGGAACGATGGCTTATTATTATTGGTTAATAATCGATAAGGTTAACAAAATATCGACATCATGAAATGTGAAAAGACTTGGAGTTTTCTATTGGTTCAGGTTTTGCATTGGTCAGAAACAAGTTAACAAAAGTCTAAATTTGTGAAGAGCATGGGATTTCCTTATTGGATCGTGCTTCACAATGCTCAAAAGGATCTAATAAAGATATGCCACGGTTTTACTTCTTGGAACATTCTGATTGGCTAAAGCTTTGTAATATTATATATTGCGTATATGGTGTTGGGGCAAACTTAGATCCATAGAATTAACCGTATTCAAAGGAAAACTTTCTAGTCCGAAGCATAAAAGATAGAAAAAAAATAATACGGTCTGAAAACACCATTAAACCGCAATAATATACTTAAAAATGTATAATATGATCAATTACATATATCTAGTCTTATTCTTACCTTAATTTATATAATTTCTCTTAAAAATAAGAACATACACATCTAACATTACGTATTTCATCAATTTAGTCATGCAATTCATTGTTCTTGACAAAAAAATGTGTATTTTAATAGTATACATAGAAAAATAGACAAAATACATTCACTTGCACGTTTATTATCATAAAAAGAAGAATTAACTTCTTTCCATTAAATTTCAATCAAATTTACATAGCTAAAAAGCGTAATTCGTTGTTTTTGATAACACAATTATATATTTTCAAAATATTTTGAAAATAGAAGAACTAACCGATTTTAAGGAAAGCTTGAAAAATAGAGTCTATTAGATTAGAATTTCAAATAAAATGGCTTGAACTTGATGAAAAAATATCCAAACAAAGAATCAAGAACTAGGTAGGAAGGTGAAGGTTGCGGAGCAGAGGAGAAAAAGATATAAAATTTTCAAATTTTGAAACTCGTAATACACAAGAATAGAACCCCACGAATAAAAAAGGAGGCAACACATGTCATAAATAAAAAAACATAAGAGGGCACGTGTTGGCCTTCCAAAAACTTCACAACTTGAAGAGTCGATAGACGTGAGGCTGTGGAATTAAACAAAAATAAATCTTTTTCACATTTGCGAAAGGGTTTGACAAGTCAAAGAAAACACGTGGAAATCAAAATGAGAGACACATGTCACATATCTAGACAATGGAGATGGGACATGTGGAGGAATACCATCAATTTCAAGCAGCGATACACTCCATGGAACTCAAGCTCATTGAATAAGCTAAAGAAGATGGATTTTTTCAGTCTACACAGAAAAATATAGAAAGAGGGATCCCATCACAAATAAATAAAATGAAAACACATGGTGCAAAGTCAACATGATTCAACAAGGATAAGTGTCACAATTTTGGGAGTCTTCAAAGGACAAGAAAACAATGAAACTCAACCCACATAATGAGCCAAAAACAATAAAATTTGAAATCCTTCCAAAGCGAAGTAGCTCGTAAAATAAAGAAAGCCATAAAATAAGAACACTAAATTTTTAAAATCAGCCACACGGCTATAAATACTAGATAAAAAATTACGGAAATAATATAAATAACCTACAGATGATGGATAATCTGTGAAGGACCAAGAACCAGTCAGAAGGAAGAATAAAAACAATTCTATGCATACCAAATACAAAAGCAAGATCTATTCAACAAATCAACCAATATTCTTATAATATTTGGGAAGGCATTCAAAATTTTCACATGATTAACTTGAAGTTGGCAATAGAATAATTAGGGTATCGTAGATTTGAAAAAACCTCAAGTTTTTTACTCTTGCAAATAAAAACATCAGATCTATCTTCACACAAGCATTGATACCATAATAGGAAATTAACAGGAATGAATAATTAATGAATTATAAATCCACAAATAAATTGCCAAAGATTATAGATTATGGATTACATAGATTAAGATGTTTATATTTACATATTACATAATGTAAATAACATGAACAGAAAGTAAATAACATAGTGACACAAGATATAAGTGGGAAAACCATGAAAGGTAAAAAACCCATTGAAAAATCACTTATATTTATTGAGAATATACTTTTACCCAACACTCCCACTATTTCACATGTAGTTACACCTTCAATAAGGAATTATGAACTACCTCATACATTTTCTCATGAGACTTACAAAATTGCTCACATATATAGCTCGTATACAATGTTACAACCATGTGTAACCAATCCATACATGATAACCTTGTTATATACAAGGTGGGTGGTCATGATCCACTCTTTAAAATCCAATTTGGGTCATTTGGTGGGTTCATAATAAGCAGTTTCCTACTTAATATTATAAACCCTAGCATGAAGATGTGGAGTTATGTAAGGGAAACAACATGTCATTAGGCCTATAGGTCAAATGACATGCTTTAAATGGATTGGGATTAGTGGGAATCATAAAGGTCTTACATTCTGTTTGTACTTCAAAACCGATATAAGGTATATGGGACACAATGCATAGCATGGATATACGAGATGATCTAGTAATATGTTGTATTGGAATTATCCTTTTATAAGATAGAAGAGTTCATGGAGGATTTTGACACCTATTTTGATAGGAAAAATAATTATGCCTAGGGTCGTAGAGATAATATCATTAAAGGCACACAAGACATCGGGAAATTGAGAAATAATGGTATCGGGTAATTAGAGTTGTTTGAAGGTGTGAGATGAGATTATATTAATACTAGCACCATTTTCAATCATAACCACTTTAACCAAAGTATTATTGATCTAGGGGGTGAGGAAGAGGGGAGGTTGTGATCCTCAAGTTGTAATGATGGAATATCAAAATTGTCAAATGTGATGGTTACAGACATTTTCGGGGAATCAATAAGGTTGGAAAATGGCTAGGGCTCATCATCTAACAACCCCAAGATGGCTTGAAGGGCTTCTATCATAGCTTATTGGTGTTGTGGGGAGTTTTGGATAAGTTTGTAAAGGGACATTTTAATGGGTACTTGATGTAATTATTTGAGAAAAATATTTTGTATAGATGTCATGGATTGAATGTGGGGTACGTAAGGATGGATACCTTGACTTTTAAATATGAAGGATTGGATGGTTCGGGGGGAGTTACGAAGATATATATTTTAGGCCTATTTTGGTTATGGATTTTGAAATCTTGGGTGTAGGATCTCATGGCTATATGGACGATATCAATTTGGAAGAAAGGGGACTTACTAGAAGAGGCCATGTCTTTGTTGGCTAAATTACTAGAGGATGCTTTGAGATTGTCAAGTTTAGTGATATGTTTGATTTGGTGGCTTGATCTTGTTGTTTTGGACTTGATAGGTGGACGAGGATGGTTCTTGTTTTCTTGGAGGAGTCCTTTATTAAAAATATTTTGGATCATGACATGGAGTGCTTTACAATCCTCTATATAATGTCTTGGTATTCAATGATAAGCATAAAATAACTCGTAGTTATACCAGGAAGGTTTCAACCCCGGGGATTAGAGGGATTGATTGGTGGTAATACTATGGTTGACGATTGTATAAGTTGTTCAAGGATTTTGGTGTAATATCTGATGGGGCTTTTTGAGATGATAATGAGGGCATAGGAATTTGGATGTTGTTTGATGGTTTAGAAGGATGAGGCACTTGAAGTGTGTCTTGTGTGGCATGTTTAGGTGTGGGTTTGAGGAAATTTCTATATTCTAAGATGGTGAATGTGAGTTTTGATGAGGGATGTGGTCCTAGAATAGAGGGTAGGGATGTTGTATCCTATGGTATGTTTGTCTGGTCTTGTGAGAGTTCTATATTTTTGTGTGGATGAGTTGTCATTTTTTGTATATGATCTACCAAGGTTTTTGATTTGATACTATGAGATCTTGTCTTTGAAAGGGTTGTTTATGATTTTGGTAACATATCAATTTTATTGCAATCTCAAAGGGATAATGTTGGGAATATTTGTGTGATAATATATGGTAGGGTTTGGAAGTTGTGACATTGGTGGGTTCGAGGTCTCATTATTAAGGAGATATAAAGAGTCTAATTTTTATTTTTATTTTAATTACAGAAACACGTGATACGGTAGGTTTAGGTGAGATATGGTTAAGGGTGTTGATGATATGAATGGTTGAATTTTGATCCCTTATGACATTAGTTTTATTATTAGTTGGGGGATGGTTTGTAAAAGGTTGTTTGAACATGTTTATGGTTTGATTGGGAGGTGCATTTGGATTGTCAAGTTGTAGCTCACCTCGATCAATGAGATCTTAGAGGACATTTCTAAAAGAGTGACATCTCTTAATGTCATGTCCTCAGACCTAGTGATATTTGTAATAGTCTTCACCCCTATACCATGATGGTTTATGGTTATATTCATCATCGGGAGGGAGTTTTATCATGAAATATGCATTATTTTTTCAAAAATAGAGTTGTAAGACTCCCCTAAAGGTGTGTATTTATGTGGAGGTTAGGACCATTCATGATGGGAGGGAGTTTTATCATGAAAGATGTCATGAGTTTTTCAAAAATAGAGTTGTAATACTCCCCTAGAGGTGTGTATTTATGTGGAGGTCAAGACCGTTCGAGTATGAGCCCCCTTAGATGTAGTTTTCAAGATGAATGCATTAATTGAATCATTGGACTTGTCACTTCAAGAATATTTTTAACGAAAGAGTCAGGTTTGGGTTGTTTGGAACATAATTTAACCTTACCATCCTCAAGGGCTCATATTTCCAACTTCTAGGACATGATAAAGGTCTCATCAAATGTTTGAAATGATTGGATCTGAAGGGTGGATGATATATGTTTCATGTAAGATTGAGTGAATAACTCGATTAACTATGTTTTGGGTAAATAAAAGGATAATTGATTAATAATTCCCTACCATCTGGTGAAAAAATCAACAAAATATTCATATATGGATCGTTTGATAACATATAAGTCAATGATATATATATATATATATTATGCATGCTATTTATGGAGAAATGTTTTAATAATAATTGTGTTAGTTGTGCAAATGAAAAAAGGGAATTTTGAGGAATTATGTTATACCAATGAGAGTGGCCCAACTAATGACATTGAAAATATACTTAACATAAGATCCTGATCATGAGCTATAAGATATCAAGCATGAATAAATTCCCAAATGCATTGCTGAGATATTCCTTACTATGGAATTTGATAAACTTTAGAATTTCCTGGTGAGGAGGATAGAGTTTAAAATGTATATATGGGTTGATGGGATAATTTCATATTTCATCATAAGAAAATTTGTTTTTAGGTCCTATGGTGATAGCTTTGATATTCGTGATTCTATTCATACAAGCTTACATGGGATCATTTTGAGGGGGTTGGATGTTTGAGGGTTATCTTGATTATAGATGAGGGGGTTTGATTGTTGATATTGATGATACGGTAAGAGGGGATTTTGAAAAGGAGGAAAGCTTCCTAGTATGTTGTAAGTTTTTTGAGAAACTAATGGTTGTGAAGAAGAGTGGATATATTGATAAGGGTGAGGGAAAGATGTGTTTACAAAAGGTGAGACAATTGTGGATTATATTGATTAGAATGTATCCATACTATGACACACTCGCTATAGAGATAGGTTGTGAAAGGGGATGAGTGCTAGTGATAACACTTATATTGATAGGTGGTAAGGACATAGGAATAGATACTACTAAGTTCTAGATCAAGGATGTGGGTTGTTGCGAGATAAGAGGTTGATATGTGACCAACGGTCTTATAGAATGAGTTATATCGATGAAGCTTGTTGAAGGAGGAAAGGAAGTGGAAGGGGTGAGAGTAACCATAGTTGATGAAGTAATAGTGGGAGTTGAAACACCTTGAGGGTTAGCTAAGGATGCATATGGCAAGGGCCCTTAATGACTAACCGTGTTTTGTGATGAGATAGTGTTGAGTTCAAAGCTAACTACTGAAGCGGATGAGATATGTGATGATGTTACCATTTTGCTAGTGGTAGGATAAGGAGAAATTTTCTTGATAACCGGATGATAATAGGGATCAATAATCAGGTAGTGATCGAAGGTGACATATAGCCGAGGATCTAGACTATAACAAGGAAGGCAGATAGCTCGAGATGCAATATAATTGCTAAGGGAAATCAGATTGGTGTCAAAAGTTCTTTGAATACTAGATATCCATTGTGAAAGTGTTGTGGAATGGATTCATTGGGAATTTCAGATGTATTTGATTATACACTTTGGGAAGCATGGAGGCTCTTGATTTTATTCAGGGGATTTTTGCAATGGGTTTGACATGTCTGTGGTATTCGAATACGAGATTGTTGTCTAGTCAAAACCATGAAACAACAAGAAAATAATGACAGAGAGATATTTAATTAAGATGCAAGTCACACAATCAGCAAGATATTTTAATAATCCGATTAATTTTAAGCGTGTGAAAATAAAAATATGGATGATAAAGAGTACAAACAATTAGGATGGTTAATGCTTTGGTTTCAAGTGTGTTTAAGGATGGAGTCCTTGATATACTTGAGAGTACAAGAGGACCAAATTTTTGTTGGTTTCATTAATAGATGTGGTACTGGGATCTACCCCCTCACTTCATGGTCCCAAAATGATAAGGGTGTCGGGTGCTTAGCCGATATACCACCCACCAATTATTTATACTTAGTGAACACCGAGTCAACTTCCCCCTTGGTGATGAAATACAAGTAGGTAGACCTATAAGGAAGTGTTTAGAATGCAAGTTTGATTTGTAATGTGATTTGGATGTGTGTGAATGGAAGAAATGAATGCAAATTTTTAACCCTATTTAAGCTAGATGAGCAGGCAAGAATGAAGATTCTTTTTAAAACTTGAAATAAAAATTGATTTCAATGAAGAAAAATCACACAAAATGTGATGTTGAAAGGAGACTAAAAGAAAAAGGAAAGGTATACCTTTGTTCACTAAATATTCCTTTTAAATTATTTTAAGATTTTTGAGAAATCCACTAGAGGACTCCACACTGAAAAGTTAGTTGTTATGACAAGAAATGAAAAAAACTAGATTTTACTATGGAAATGTAAAATTTGATAGAAAAGGGACTCGTGCCCCACTAGGTGTGCAGAATGTTTTGGTTGATTATAGGGTTCACTCTTACTATATGAAATAAAACCACCAAAACTCAATACATGGTAGGGTTTAACAATACCTATGTGGATGATGATGTGAACAAGTATATCCAACTGGCGGAAGGGATTATTTATTCTTGTGAATTGAAAACTGCACACAAATATATAATTGACAAGGGATGGATTAGATAAATATAGGTAAAATTTCTTGGCAAATGGTCAATCCCAAGAATCAAAATGGATTCCTTTGATGATTATCAATTGAGTTTAAGATAATTAAGTGATAAATAATGAAGCATACAATGTGACCAAAGTTATAATATCTAGATAATAAAATGATAAAATGAATCAACCTTCCATAGGGATAGGAGATCTTGTTCTACATAATATATGGCCCAAAATAAGGTTTGTGGCACAATAAATTTCCTCAAAGTATGATAAATTTTGATCCATGGAAATTAGATATGTGGAGATCATGGAGCTAGAAGAGTTAAGAGATCAAGCAATGTAGACAATGGAACAAGATCAACCTTAAATTAAAAAGTACATTGATAGGAAATTAGTTTCCAGAAAATTTCATGAAGGAGATGTTGTCCTCAAATGGGACAAAGATAGAGCCAAACTAGGAAGTTGATTAAGCTAAAATGTGATTTATGATCCTAATTTGAATGCAAGATTGGAGTAAATAAATGAATAATGAAATAGATCTAAGAAATTAAGAAATAACAAACAAAAACCTAATCGCAAAGAGAGGGTAAGAAGCCTTAGCCAATTCACGAGTTTTGGAAAGTGCACATAGTTGGAAAACTAGAAAATACAAAGTACTGTAGATGTCACATTATAGCACAAAAAATGTAGATCCAAGGAAATATGTTGGATCGTGAGTGCTTGGAGAGGGACAGGGGTGCTGTGGGTGCCCTAGGCTTGTTTTTGGGTGCCAGGTTTGTAAAAAGGTTGAAACCTAGTTTACGATATGGTTGTTAGGGCTTCATATTTTCTCACATGTATGTCGCACTTGAATCTCTCGAGGTACCTATAAACCCGTAATGAAGTATAAAATTACAAAACCCTCAAATAGACATAAAATCCTAAAAAATAAAGATACAAAATGAGGGGTCAGATTTTCCTCATCTATCATAATGATTAACTTACAACTGAGCATTGCACTCCATCTCAGACCCAATGTAGTTCTATGTGTGTGTATGGAATTGTGCCTTAGGTTTCTCTTGTGCGTGTCACACTTGGAATATCGAGAAAATAAATAGATGTAGAATGTAGTAAATGTGTGCATGTATAAAAATGAACTTCCCTCCTATGAAGTGTGATGCAAAAACCATCCCTTGTTTCCCTTGTGATGGAGTTATATGGATGTAATGGAGCTCTTAGATGCCTTGATGGATGCAACCTTAGGTGGTGATAGCTAATGCTTAGTGTTTGGTCCTTTATTATGATCACATAAATTTATATTTATATGATTCCTTCACTTGAATTTCATAATTAACCCCAAAAAGGATGACTACAAAAATATAAGATGCTCAAATGGCTAAAAAGGACCCAAAAAGTGAGATTAAAGTATAAAGGGGACATGATCATCCGAGGGGACAAGGGAACCTAGTGCTTGACATCTTGGCTAGGTGATGACGTCAAGATGAAAATGCCGCAGAGTAAAAAGGAAGACTGAGAAAGTAAGGGTGTAATACTTAAAGTAACAAAATAAAGTAAAGAAAGGTGGAAAAGACATGGGTTAATTAGTATTTTTCTTACTTATGAATCATATGAATAATAGTATGCGATCAGGACTAGATAATTACAAAATTACGTGATTGTGTATCTACTGAAGGTACTCAAATTTTGATGCTTTATGGAGTGGACCCTATGTTATCTTAGGTTGTAATCCACACAACACCCTTCAATTGTAAAAATTAGATGGAGAAGATCTTATTATTCAAGTCAATGAGATCTACCTAAAAATATATTTTGAAGTAAGGGCTTTATCTTGTATATATTATATTAGTTTTATTTCCTCTAAGTGATCTTCAACACATTATTTTATTAGTAGTGTAGTTTCATTTCCCTAAGTTCTTTGCACATGTTTTTGTCTTCCATAAATAATATTTACATTCTAAAGGTTTTATAAGAGTTTTCGGTGTTTTGTGGATCCATCAAATGTTAAGCCATGTTAAGTTCAAGGAAAATATAAACTAAGGATCATATTTCAAAGATAGGAACTTGAATCCATGCCTAATGGATTGTTAAGGAAACTAATCATCTATCTATAAGTAAATAACCCTATTGAATCTCCAAACTATTATCCAAAATTACACTCCTTTTGCTATTTTGGATGACTCAACAAGTTTGAGGCCATGATGAATTCTTTTTGGCATCAATATTCAAAGTTTCATACGTATAAAATCCTTGATGGCTTGTTGTAGAAAATTTAGTGTTCCACATGTTCTCAAGTTCCGTGGAATAAAGTGTTGACTATTCAAGTATTCTATGAACATCAAGATCAGCCACCACATGTGTGAAGAAATTTAGAGGATCATAAAGGTGCTCACATTTACATGAAGATGAAATTGGAAAAGTTCTACGAATCACTATGAGTCAAGGTTAGAGGCAAGAAAGATTTTGTGCTAGATGAGGAAATGTTGTTATTTCATAGAATTACAAAAGAGATTACAAAGCCTCATTGTTGTAAAAAAATAGTTTTATAGATTTTCTCAACTCCATGGAAAATATATATATATATTAGGAGGAGTCCAAAATGCAGCCAAGAATCAACAAATCCTAAGAACTATGAAACACTATCCTAGTGTTCTATGGGTTATTTAGGTGTAGTATTATTTGGATTTCTAAGTCTCGCAAGAAATAGAGAAGGAGAAATACCTTTGCATATTTTAGTGCAAGTGAAAAAGTGTGAACACAAGGAGTTTGTGCAAGTGGCCAATTGTAAAAATAGAATTTCATGGTAGTATAAGAAGATAACCCATCAGAATATGTGAGAAGTTTTGTCTCACGAGTTTCTTAGCTCGTGGGGATTCTCAAATTGAAAAGCCTCGAGACAAGGTACATATTTGTGGTAGTAAGAAATGATAAAGGCCACAACAGAATCCAAAAAACATTCAAAATTTTATGGACAAAGAAAATCTAGTTTATTGGTTGGATCTTTTGGTCAAGATCTTAAAGTGCAAAATAATTATTGCATTTGTTTCATCTCTCTAAGGGATGGATTACACGATGAATAAATGTGGAGAGGGGTGACATTACAAGAAAATAATTATGAAATATCGGGAATCAAAGAGAACACATAGTTTTCTCATTTCAAATTCCCAACCACCTCAGCTACTAGAGTAAATGTAAAAATGGTGCCCATGCAATCACTTGCAAATCACGATGACATGCTACAAAAGAAGATGAAGGTCTTTGGGGGAGATTAATGGCGACATGATTTGTGGCGGTAAGTTTCCTTCATCCATGACATATATAATTTCGAATTTAACTCCATTTTTTTCTTCTCCCATTACGATATTGTATAAATGTAAGTGGTTAGCCAAGTTTTATAGGCTCTTTTATACCAAATTCATAATATCTACCTTATAGAGATGCATTTTATTGCCTTCTGACTTCTTCATCTTCACATTTTTTCATGAGATACCCTAACCTCTATTTTAAAAGCATAGTGAATACTCTATGAAATGTAATACATACATCCGTGGTTATCTTTCCTTTGAATTATTTGTGTTTGTTACAAATGTTTACCCTCTTATTTTCATTAATTTATTCATTTATTCTCTTCAAAACTTTGTGTTTCCATTAAATATTTACATGTGCAAGCACCATGTGTCTTTGTGGTCAAATTTGAACTCTGTATTAGTGTGTGTGTGTACCACCATTCTTTCATTTTAAATATTTTTTTGTTCTCTCTAAACTTTAGATCATGTATGTTTTAGTTTTAGTTTTAGTTTTAGGATTAGTTACAGTTTGAGTAGTTTAGGTTAGTGTGCTTTGAGCTAGGAGAGAAGGAACCAACCTTCTCTGGAGGTTTTTATTAAGGAGAAAATTCCATACTTAGAATAAAATCCCATGCTAGCTGAAGTATTTGATCTTCCATGATCAAACCAAGGGTAATACTTCCGGTGTCTAATAAGAGTTTCTCAAAGATGGATTTTTCATTATTCAATGTAGTTAAGGGACCATTTTATTGAGGACTTAGATTTCAAGGTTCATATACCTTTTACTATTACTCTAAGTCTATGATTATATTTGGCTAAAATTTGTGAGCATTGACATCGGGATAATTTTAGTGGCAAATATTCGTAATATGGATAAATTTTCATTTTAGGAAAATTTGAAAAGGTGATTTTTTCTGAGTGGGTTGGTGTCCTGTCACCTAAAATATACAAAGATATATTTTTGGGGGTCGGCTTCACCTTCATTTAAAAACATCTCCTATAAAAACCTAGGTGATTCATCGGGTAGTATACCTCAAGTAGGTTACCAAATTACCAATACCGTGAAGTTTGAACTCACATACTCTTAAGCACCAGAGATTGTTGTTAGCCTGTTAGGGTTATTTGTTGACACGTGACAAGGATATAGTTAACGATAATGAAAGAGGTATTGCAGATGCGATATAAGAGATATTGTAGATGTGTGACAAAGGGGTAGCGAAATGAACGACAGCGAGAGGAATAGAGTTGACGCGTGATAGGTATATAGGTGAGTTGACGCATGACAAGGAAAATTTGATGTGTGATAAAGACTTGAGATAGTGGATGCCTTCATGATACATGACGATTTTTTAGTTGATTCCTTGTTGACACACGGCGGGGATTATTGACGCGTTATTGATGACGCAGTGACAAAGGGTTAGTTATTGATGCGTGAACAAGAAGTCCTACTTGGTTATTTTTCTTTGATGTAGGACTCTGTTTAGAATAATGGAAGGTGCTAGTCCTAAGAATGCAAAGACCCTAAAAGTAACTAAGAAATATCAGAAATCGTTGTTCAAGTATTTTGGAAACTCTATAGATACAGATATTGAAAATACCAACCATATAGATGCCACCACAAAGAATCAGAATACTGATTGTGTGGAAGGTATTATTGAGGTGGACATGCATTCTGCATAGTATCAAACAAATGACACCTACGATAATATGCCAGATCTTGAAGATATTGTTCCTGTTGGGGTGTAACTAGAAGTGCATCAAGATATCACACATACAAATACTTAGAAAAATGGAACACATAAATCAAATTCAAATTGGTTCACGAAAGAGGAAACTAGGTTTACGTTTCCTCTTGATCGTGTAGATATTGATATTACTCAAAATTCTACTCAAAAAGTAAAACATTGAAAACAAACAAGAATATGTGGACCATTGGTAGGTCATACAAGTTTGATTGGGCAGCTAAATTTCCATTTATCGAACCTGTACAATCATCTAATTCTGAAGAGATCCCATCTGAATGTACATGTATGTATGTGGAAATTGGGAAAGCAACAAAAATGCAAATGAAGTGGACACTATAGAAAAACATTATGGAAAACAATATTTGACTGTAATGGGGGCGGATGGCCAGAAAATCAAAACACATAGGTGGAAAACTAAAAAAGAATGCATGTATGTTAGATATGCAGTGGAATATGAGGCAGTAGAAAAAACATAGAAAACTCTTGGAAAAGGGAGGAACGATCACATCACATATTGGTAAGATGAATCAAACAAATCTACATGCAAAACTCATACAATTCTCTACTCTATTTCACATACTAAAAAAGGAAGACCGATTTTGGATTTCCTCGATTTCAAAGTTTTGTATCAATATAATGGAATGTTGAATGTACCTTAGTCTCATTGGTCTAAAAGTAGTGGATGGGAAATGGCAAAATGCCTTTCGATGATAGAGAAGGAAGATTTGAAAGAGAATGTAAAAAAATCAAAGTTTATCTCTCTTTCAATTGATGAAGTGACAAAGTAGTCAACAACACTGCATGGGTATGTATCCACGTCTATACTTTAGAAAATCATATAAGGACACCTCATCTGTTGGGTGTTATGAAAATGGTTGAAAACTGCAATGTTGAAAACCTACATAAAATAGTTGTTTCTCATTTGAAAGATATTGTTGGAATGACTGATTATGAAATTTCTACGAAGTTGGTATGCTTTGGAGCAGATGGTGCATTGTTATGCAGGTCACCGAACAGTGGTTGTGTGTTAGATTACAAAACAAAAGTGGCCCCATATATGCTACCAATTCTTTGTATGGCTCACAGAATGAATTTAGTGTATAAAATGGTAAGCAACCATGAAAATGTTGCTAAATTAGAAGACCTTATAAGAGAACTTCATGCCTATATGTCAAGCAACCCAAAGTGATTTCTTGAGTTCTATAAATTTGCAATTGGAATTACAGATGGCAAAAAACTTCTAAAAGATGTTGAGACTAGATGGATCTCCTTGTATGAACCTGCATGCAGAGTTCGTGAGGAGTATCCTTCATTGGTTGGTTTCATGCACAAATACCGTCATGAAGTTGATAGGGTGAGGGACTTGTTCTATTTAACTGATTTGGAGACATTGCTTACATTGGTTGGTATTCTTCCAATGTTGCAGGAGATCAATACACTGATGAAGCATGCACATGGAAGATTAATCTATATTGTGGATTTTATACGGATGAGAAAAATGGTATGTCAAAGTCTTGATATCTTGTACTATTCCCAAGATAGTTTTGATACACCTATTTTTGAGAATTGGAAAGCTTTATTAGATCTTAAAATCCCAATAACTATTTGAGATTTAATATCCACGATCACCTTTGCATCATTGTTAATGGGAGGGACATACCACTGCACATTTTGCAAAAATGTCAAGATATTACAGGATCGGAATGAGAAGATGTTCCCATGACACGTAATCTCTTTGAGTCTGTTATAGTTGAAACAAGAATAAAGCTTAAGAAAATTTCAGAATCCTTATCATCAAAAATTAGAGAACGTTTCTCCAAAGATAAAATTCTTGAAGCCATGGGTGTGATGAATCCTAATTTTTGGAATACTAAAGGTGGTCATGCTGACTTTGTAAGAAAGCATTTCCATAAATCCATGGGTACAATAATGGAACATTTCACAAAGACTTCAGAGTTCAAGGGTATGGAAATCAAAGGTATACTGAATGCTGATTTATTAAAATTTCAATCAACAAATTTTGCAACAACAATGAGGAACCAATATAAAAATTTAGACAAACCTTCTGAAAGTGGTGCTATTACAAGGTTGTGGCAAGGAATCTATCAAAGTTCTATCTTACAAGAAGATATCAGTGAATATTTCAGATTATATGAGTTATGCCAAACAATGATTTTGGGGTCTATGGAGGACGAAAGGGTTTTTAGTGCACTATCATTTATAAAATCAAAACTGAGAAACATGTTGGATAAAAATCTGGAAAGTTACATGAGGTGTTATGTTTCTCGATACTCCATGGAAACCTTTCCTTTTGATAGAGCAATTGCGCATTGGAATTCCCTTTGCGAAAGAAGAGGTGTGAATAATATAGCTACAAGTACAACTATTCCCAACGTTGAGAGTGGAATTGGCGCATCGTCACACTCTACAAAAGAGAACATCGAGTTTGAAGAAGTTATTGATAATGGATTGTTTCAACTTTAAATAGGTATCTTCTTCACCTTACTCTTATTGTTTTTCACTTAATTTTTTTCAGCTCTTGTTATCATTAAAGATGTTACAGGTCTATATATTTACATTTATTTAAATACAATCTTTTTTTTTTTTTGAAAATGTGGGTTGACATCCATCCGAGGAAGCTGGTACTTCTTGGGACTGACAATGTCAGGAAACTCACCCATCTATCTACTAATCCATTTCTCATGTTGAGTTTTCTTAAAACAAAGATCTAGCACATTACCAGTGATGATTTCACAACAATCTAAAACACTAGAGGTAAGTTAAACCCTATCATATCATCTTTCTTGATTTCTTACAATTATGTTTAATTTATTTTTTATATTTGTAAAATGCTTTGATATATTTTTTAAACTTTGTGGGATAAAATGACACAATTGAATTTTACAGAGGAAGATATTTCCATACTATACAATTCATAATCCACGATACATTATACAATTTATAATATACATCCACATAAAATTCATCATCATCCATATATATCATATCATTATCATAATCGAGTCCCGACACTACAATTGTTATTATTATCATAATATGTAAATCATGTGTTTCCGGAATGCACGTATGCACATCAACTGTTCTCTCTATTTTTATCTCGGTTAAGTGGGTTATCCCCAAAGATATAATTAAGCCGGGAACAATGGGTATTTTTCAAAAGGGCTAAAATCTATGGATCATAAGCTTAAGCCATCTTTGGTGGGAAATCTGGAAGGAAAGAAATAGAAGGATTTTCAAGGACAAGAGTATCCCTATCAAACTGTCAATAAAAAATCTTTTTCAGGCAGTTAGAAACAATTTCTCAATCCTCCGGAAAAAGAATTGGAAATTTTGGATTATGAACAACATTTCTTAGAGAATTGGCATGTCTCAGGGATTCCTCAATCTAATAGTCCTAATCCTAGATTGGGGATTAAGTGGAATCCTCCTTGTGAAGGCTCTCTAAAACTTAACTTTGATGGTGCAGCAAAAGGGAACCCGGGGAAAGTAGGGGGAGGAGGAGTCATAAGGGACTCTTTAGGTCGATTTATTCTTGCTTACTTCTTTGACCTTGGAAAACAATCTAACAATGTGGCACATGGGGGTGAAGATTTCAAAAGAAAAAGGTTTCATCATCGGAAGTGGAAGGAGACTCATATACATTATTTCTCAGGGGTTCTTCATATCCTTCCATATCTATTGAAGATTTTATATTTTAAAACTAAATCTTTTTTAAATTCTTTTGTGAATATTTTAACCACGTGTACGGGAAGGCAATTATGGTGCTGATTTTGTTGCTAATCTTGGGGTTATCTCTAATGGTCTCCATATAGTCGAGCAACTTGTTGGAATGAAAGCAAAATTTATTGAAATGAAAAGGAGGGATCCTTTAATAATGTTGCTAACTCTCATTGCTTGTGCTAGTAACCTCTCATGATTTTATCTTACTTGTGTGAGTTGGAGATCGGGCCTTTTGGTTTTGGAGAAGCTGAAAATAGAAACAACTGATTTTCAGGCCATTTTGATTTGTAAGAGATTTTCTATGCATAGAAGGATGGGAGGAGACTTGGTACACACGGAACCTTCAAGGTGTCCAGAGATATCCAAGGAGGCTAAAGTTCTCCTTGAGAAGGCGGGATTGTTGTCTTTTTTCAAAAATTTTGAGGGCTATGATGAAATCCCAGTAAGCGGTAAAACATTAAGCGAGGGAAAATCCAGTCAAGCAATTTTTCCCTTACTATTTCTCCCAAGCTTATTCTATAACATGAATATATGCGCTTGAAGGTAGAAGCATTTTTAAACCCAAATCTAATAGTAGTCTTGAGATTTACTATTTTTCCAAGGAAAAGGGGAACCTATTTCTCTTCATAATGGCTATGCTAGGTGTAAGCTACCCTCCCCATTTGATGAAATTTCCAAACTACTCATGTCTTATATCACATTGGAAGGTAGATATAAAGTAATATATGGTTACCATTTTCCAATGTTAAACCATATATTTTCAATGCAAAACCATATAACTTTCCTTTCTACTTATTCTCTTCTCTAGAAAAATCTATAACTATGGTGAAGAAAGGCACTTTCATTTTCCCCTTACATGGTTTGAAAAAAACTATCATCTTGAGCACTCCTGTTGGGAAAAAAATGAAAAATTTGGGGCTTCCCATTGCATTGGGTAAAGGTATGGGAGTATGGAACTAAGGAGGATAGTGTGATGAAATTGGTCAAGGGAATCCGGTGGCCAAACATATCTAGCATGGGTAAAGGGGGAGACATGTCTCTTCAAGAAAGTTCTTTTGGTCGCATCTCGAGGAGGATAACATCACCTATGTTTGATCAAGACTGCCTTGAAACCCCTTCATATAAGGAATCCTCTCAAGAGAGAGGTCGGAAGGGGAAGCGAGAGAGCAAAGTGAGGATGTTGATAGCTTAAAAGAACAGATTCTTCTAATAATACCGAGGAATATCCTTTGTCTTCACAATTTGAAAACAACTCAGATGGAGCTTTTCTCACCCAAGAAATGTTGTCAAAACTCATGCCTTCAGCGAGATTTTGAGAAATACAAACTGAATAATGACATCAACAGGAAAAAAATCAGTTTGCTCACCATGGACATTAAGGAGCTGCAAGAAAAATTTGATAAAATGTCTACCATCATCCTCAGTGAAAATTTCAAAAATGTAAATGCCAATAGAATGGAAATGGAGAAAGAGATGCTGAAAATGAAAGGAATCATTATGCAAATAAGAGATGCCCATGTTCTTAATGTAAAGAGTACTATTTTCCATCTCAAACTGTTGGTTGAGATGATACAGTCAATGGAATTGGCTAAAGAAAAAGAATGGATGGCACAGCCCGAAGGTGGTGATCAAAGAACCCAACTACAAGTACTGGAAGGAGACCATCGCAACACTGGTCAAAGAATGGAATGGATGCATGGAGACGGTGGACGATCTGGTCAAAGAGAAATGAAATGTTATGGTTTGGAATCTCTTTGTTTGTTTACTTTTTCTTATCCAAATATTATCCTTTATGCTTATATAATGTATATCATATATAATGGATATCATATACTTTTTTGTTTTTGATATTTTGGATCATGACTGGCCTTTGAAGATAAATACTTTGGCCAATATGTAAGTAAATGGTAACTCTTTGTAAGGGGGTAGGGTCCCCTCAACCCTAACTTTTACCTCTAATAAAAAAATATTATTAAAACAATTATTTATCTAATTTAAATTTATTAAAACAATTCCATTTTTTTAAAACAATTCATGATCATATCATTACAAGTATATCCGTTCTAATGTCATCTATATCCATTTTAACACATTCCATTTATTTATCATCTATATCCATTCTAATGTCATCATGATCATATCATTACAAGTATAGAGAAGAAGAATTATCTTAAAACAAGTTTAAATGTCTAGAGAAGAAGAATTATCGTGCTTGAAGCTAAATCTACGTCCACATAAAATTCATCATCATCCATATATATCATATCATTATCATAATCTTGACACTACAATTATTATTAAAACAATTATTTATCTATTTTAAATTTAAAGAAATGTCTCTGTCCTAACACATTCCATTTTTTAAAACAATTATCCATTATCATCATTCATCATCATCTATATCCATTCTAATGTTATCATGATCATATCATTACAAGTATAGAGAAGAATAATTATCTTAAAACAAGTTTAAATGTCTAGAGAAGAAGAATTATCGTGCTTGAAGCTAAATCTACGTCCACATACAATTCATGATAATCCAAGTAAACAAGAAACATACGTCATCATGATTCATCCCTATCTAATGAAATCACCATTAAGAGTAAACCAAAAAGCATAAACTCCATATACAATCTAAAAATTCTATACATAATATATAGGAAGTTAAAAAGTAAAGATTATATAGTATATAAAATTTTAAAAGGCTATCAAATCCAACTAATAAATTCAAATACCATGACCACAACATTCAATGTTACAAATTTTCAAATATAGACTCAATATTTACAGTTTCCACACTCAATAATAAAAAATTTCAACCCTCTTTTACGTATTATTTCAACTCATGTGATCCTTTACCCAATGGTTTCTTTGCCCGTGAGTGTACCCATTTCCTCAACGGAAGAAATAACCCCGAACTTATAAGATCTTCGCAACACTATCCATATTTTTAAAAATTATTTCTTCTTGCTTTGTCACATCTCCATGGGACAAAAATTTGATCAGCTACTGCCTTAGCTTTGAATAATATTTCAGGTCTATGACGCTCTTTAATTATCCGCTTGATGTATTGTTTTGTTTGTTAACCAAAATATATTTTCCTTCAAATTCTTCGTTGTGGATAAAGCATTTTTTGTTGTTTCCAAGTGAACTTGGAAAATTTTTGCTTGACTCTTCAAATTTTCATATTTGAGTTGGGAAAAAAAAGTAATGTCAATTCAACATATTACTAAAAATGAAAAATTCAAATTAACAAGAAAAATTGTTTGAAAGTGATAATACTTACAACCACTCTATCTCTCTCGGCATTTGTAACTACTACCAGATCCTTTTCCTTAGACCATTTGTTAAAATATGCAGGTCTAAAGCACTAATATTTTCTAATTTGTTTAATGTATTATCCAAATGTTGTCTTTATAGTTGTTGTTATACGTGACAGTCCCACTTCTTACTTGGGTAAGTAAGGAATCCATCTTTGTAGGTTGATTCTGGACAGCAGTGTATAAACTATCTCTTTGCCAATAATTTTCAAAATGACTAATAATCTCATTGATAAGAACTTTAGCCCTTCTCTCCCATTCTATGAGATGATTTATATGAGGTAGAATAAACTCATTGACATGGGATTGACAATCATAACCAATTAAATTCTCCAAAGGAAAAGGTAATTTTTCACCATCTATATCGATGAAGATGATCTGTTTGGAGAAGTATGGGGGCTTCGGGATGATCAAATACTACGTGTTTACGCCTTTGGGTGGCTTTGATCTTGTTTGTGATAAAATTAATCAAGATTGAGATAAATAAATTTAAATTGAAATGTAATTAAATATTATAAAGCATGTTGAAATTGAAGTATACTGCTGCCCTGAATAATCTCATGGGTATTGAAAAAACCAATTGGGCCATTCATTGCTATCAATGCCCAAATAATATTCATCTAAATTTATATTATTCAAAACCGATATGCTCGCAATAACTGGGCAAGCCACCAAGTGAGAGGGTTGGAATTCGAAAGGAGGAGGCAATGCTTAGTGTAAAGCAATTGCATTTTTTGACCAATGGTATTTTTCCCTATTCCTCTAGTTGGCATTTAAAAATTATTAGTTGAGTGGGGGTTCGTGAGCTTGTTTGGCAACTATGTATGACCTGCAATATATCTATTGAAAAGTTCAAGAAAAAAACATGAAAAACTAGAAAACAATCCAAAACTATGAGATTAAAGAAGTAGTATTCAAAAGTTGTACCTTGTTGTCGAGGGGTAGTTTTTCACATGTGCTAAGGGTGGCCATGTAGGAGTAGTATTTGGTGGTTGTTGAGATGATACAAATTCACCATGACTATACGGAGTGAGTTGGGGGGAAGAAGGTTGAGTTTCGAAACACATGTATGGTCCAAAGTCCCTGGGAAATGTCATCAACATTGAATTGTATGTCAATTCAATTGGTTAAAATTTAAATTGAAAATAAAAATACAAATTTGAAATTTGTAAATAATATATGAGAAGTTATTACTTCTCTAGTGTTTAACGAGTTCAAACATTGAGGGTTCGGAGAGGAGTGAGCTTCCATTTCAGTTGGAAATCTCCCAAAGCCTCGCGTGTTGTTAGCCTCTTCCTCTTGATAACACCTTTTTCAGGGAAGAGCTTCAATAAATCTTCTTCGTAAACCGTAAATTGTTAATAGCTCATAAAACAATGTAATGTCGAAAATTGAAATACAAACTAAATAGTTTATACCGTTGTTCTTCAAATGGAATTGACAACTTCATCAAAAAAGGCGGTGCAAGTAGAAATTGGTTTGTCTTTTAAATTTAAAAGTGCCTGTAATAAAGGCCAAGGAGATAGTTTGTGGAATAAATGGGTTTTTTCGAAAGCTTCAAATTTGTTATGTCAGTTCTTTTTTTTTATAGATAGGTGCACCAATCAAATTTTTGTTTTGAGATAGTGGACATATGTAAAATGGCCCAATTTGGTATATCTGTTTGATGACAAAAAACTATTTTGGATTGAAAAAGGAAATCATTGCAAGAAATTGGTGTGTAATTACTTGTGTATCCACACCATTCCGGATTTATTGACATGAGATGCAAATGCCAAACAAAGGTGGGAATTAATATAAATTTATAACATTAAATTTTATCACAATTGCAGAATAAAAAATGATGAATGAAAATGAATTATACTTATAATCAACATGGAAACCAAACGTTGATTCGAGATATTTAAATCGTCTTCCACGAGTGTTGCCTTCATTGTAATAATTGGTAAATTTCTGAATGGAAGGCCATAAATCGATGGATGTCATTTTCTTCGATATCTTGAATGAAACATTCAACCGTCGTTTAGAGTAACATAAAAATGCCATCCTCTGTATTGTAGGACAAGAGAAGGTAATTCAAAATATCTGGGTTTGTTTCGAAATGGGGCATGTCAATGAGCCCACTAAACTCACACGCATCGATCAAATATTTATATTTGGAAGACATCTTTAAAACAGTATGGATGTGGGGGCACAAAGGATTCCTATAGATGATCTTTCCCATGGATTGACTAGATTCTCTTCTTGATTTTTGTCCTGAGCTTGCGGTTGGGAAGCACTTGAAGTCACCATTGTAGTTGTGCTTACGTCTTTGACAATGATGGATTCCTGTAAAAAAAATCGAGAGCCGGAAAGTGTAAACGAGAAAATGACCGATGGGAGGGTATTTATAGGCCAAATAAAGCGTTAATAGAGGCATTGACACGCATCAACAAGGGTCATTGACGTGTGTCATGTTAGGGATTGTTGACTCGTGTCAACAAAAATGTGTCAGACGCCGATGCGTCAATGGTCCCTATTGATGCGTGTCAATGACCCTTGTTGATGCCACATCAATGCCTTAATTATTAACAGCGCATCAACGCGAGGTCAATTGATTGACATCAATGTTGATGCATGTCAACGAGGGTTATTGATGTCGTGTTGACACACGTCAATTGTTCTTATTGACACAATGTGTGTCAATCAATGGTGTGTTCATTGGTGTCTGGAACTTTGTGGTTTCTCTAGCTCGAAAAACATGGTGAAAATTCGGTTTGGAAATATGTCAAATTTTTTTTCAATGAAACTGGTTCCGGGGATATTTGCAGGTATTTTCCACCTACAATTTTCTAGAGGTGTCTTAAAATGAACCCCGATTAACATTGAGAGTATCTAATTTTGGCTCAAAATAAGTTTGTAAGGGTATTTCTAACATTATCAATCATGTTAGGATAATATTAGATGATGTCATCGGTGGTGAAATAATGTTGTAGAATGGTAATAATATTTTTAGATGGATAGAGGATGTCATTTAGAAAAGTATTTTTCCTTTAAAAAGTATCAAATTTTTTTGCAATATGGTTGATACTATGGAGATGATTATATTTTGAATGTTTTTCTTAGAGGATAATCTTGATATTTTTCAATGATCCAACTAATGTTTTACGTAGGAGATTTGATGAAGGATATTAAGGTGAGTTTCTTCCACCCCATCATTTCTAGTGTCATATTTAGGAGGTTGAAATCATAAAACATGTTGATTATATTAGCTCCATGGATATAAACATTCATCTACAGCCAAAATATATTGATATTGAAGTACATAGTGGTGTCTTTAATGAACATAGGACACATGGCATAGTCATCATCATAAGAGGGTGAAATGGTACATGCTTTATTGTCACGATGGTATGAAGAGGATGTGGATGGATCCTTGGTGGATATGCCAAGGTTGTTAATGGATATATGAGAGATAATAATATGATCTTGGAATATTTTAGATATTCCTATTCATTACATTCATGAAAATCCTTCTATATGTGTAAAACACATTATTAGAATTATATGGAGGTTCTTTCGTAGCCTTAGGTTTAACAATAGGAGTAAATCAATCTTAAGATAAGAGAGATGATGGGATATAATTTATATTACTTCGAGGTAACATGTTTTTATTTACAGTGTATTTTGGGGTTCATTAGGCTCATAATCATCTAACTCTATATGGATAATATTAAGTTTATATCTATAATCATATAATTTTGGATGTAGAATGATACACATAATTGGTGTGAGAGGAATCTAGAAGGATTTGTTATGATCGGGGATGGGTATTTACCATTAGTTATTATTTACTCAATGATTTTATTTTTGGTTGTTATGGATGAAATTAAGGCATTGTCTTGCAAATGATAAAACTACTCTCATGTGGTGTGTCCATTATCAACCTAAGAGAAGATTATAAGCTACGAGTTAGTAAACGATCATGACCTTGGTGCACACAATTTTGGTCCCATCATGATGGGAAGATAGATGCAATATAAAAGATAATTTTGATGGATTTATCAAATTCATGATAGAAAAATTGGGTCTTAATATTATTTTGGTAAATCCTAAGGTTTTGATTAACCAAAAGGATGCAACATTGATTCTTGAACCATCATCTATAATGACATTATTTATTAATTTGTTCTCCTAGAGAATTATAATAAGGAGTGGAGGGTAATTATCTCAAAGTAGGATTTCATCATTGACCATGTCATCCTCAAGAAACACTATAGAGTGTTTCTTGTTAGGCTAAGAAGGATTCATGATTTCAATAATGTTGATTAAAGTGGGAGGGATTGAAGGGAAGGGTCTTCTTAAATGGTTGCAAGAGAATCTTATAAATATTAAATTATTTTATTATAATAGATATATGATGTTGAGAAGAGGTGCCCATAATTTTCATTAGGATAATCTCACAAGAGACATAACATTGTGTTCATCAAATATGTTCCATGGTAGTTTTTGATATGACCCAGTAATGATACTTATCTTGAGAAGAATTATAGGTGTTTGGGTATTCAATGGTATTAAATATTTGAATAAAAGTGGAAGGAATATTTTCTTAAAGAGGAATGAGTTTCATAGGTTGATGATCTAGTGTTGAAGTATTATTTTCATGAATAGGCTAGTCATTAGAAGTATCCTTAAGTGACATCTCAACTTGAGATGAATTTTTGGGTTTCGGATAAGATATTTGTGTATAATATTTAATTGGTAGTCAACCTTAGTTGTATTTACACATTGGGAATAAAATAGGTTTTGGTTATCATATCCATCAATGATTCCCATGAAGTTATTCATAGGGTCCTTTTGGGGTTATAGATTGTTTTAGTGTTTCATTTTTAATTTTATCTATGAGCTTGAAGAAAATATTCATAGTTATTATAATGCTCTTGCATGAGATCTTGAAGATCAAGGTTAAGACATAAGAAAAATTCAAAGGTGGATTTATGAATATCATGGGAGTTTTTATGAAAATTTCCCACATTAATATGTCACCAATAAAATCAATTGGGGTCATATAAAGTGGGTACATGTTTAGAATAATAATTGTGAGTGATTATAGTATAGGCATGATTTGTTTAAGTAATTGACATATCAAATATGAGTGATGAGAATTAGAGTGAGAGGTTAAAGTATTTTTGATGTAGGAAGGGGAAGAATAAAAAAGAAATTTAATACTAGGAGGGGTTTGATTTTGAGAAGGGTTGATAGTGTTATTGGTTAGTTTGAATAGGGATTTTAATTGATATTGGAGGTGGATTGAATGCTTTCATAAGATAATCCTACATATTATCTTTTTGAATTCATTCTCCAAAGTATTGGGGAAAAAATACCAAACATTATATTGTAGAGTAAGATTCAAGACTTGAAGAAAGAGATGTAAAATGGTTTTTCATCAAGAGTATGATTAGATTCCTCCCCCAATGATCTTCCACATTCCTTAGAAGTACTAAGTGAGATCATTAAGATTTTTTTATGTTCAAAAATATTTAAAAGGATTATTTTAGAAGTTCCTACTATTAGAATTCCTTAATTAGAGGATAACTAAAGCTTCTAATTTAGTGATTAAATGTTATGGAAGTTGATTATACCATTCTAAGGCATCACCCATAAGGGTCGTACTGAGTAATTTGGTAACTATGTAGGTATTATTTTGGATCCATTATTTTTAAATGTTTATAAACTATATAAGATGAATAGAAGGTATCCATTGTCCTATTATAAGAAAGAGGTGGCAAAATCTCCCATATATCCATAAAAACAATATAAGGATACATGGATTCATTTTATGTAATTGGAAGAACCTTGTTATAGATGGGTGGTTGGGTATTGGGTTTCATAAGATTTTTAAATGTAATGGATGTGTCAAAGTGGGAATAATAGGTCCTATAATGATTTGAGAATGTTGATATGTCATTTGAAAGTATTTGATTTTACATTTGGACCATGTTTTTATTTGTCATTGATTACATTTGATCCATTTGTCCCACATTTCCCTAATAATTAAACCATTAAAATTTTGGTTTTGATTGGGGGATAAATAGAGGAGGAAAAAAGGGTTTGTATCATGATTTATTAGATTTTAATATGGATTCAATGGATTATAAGGGTTAAAAGAATGGTTAATATTTGGGGTACTTTTGGGACTAGAATTTGGATCCATAATAAAATCATTAAAGAGAGTATCCATATATTTGAGTAGAGGGTATAAATTGGTTTTATGGGAAGTTAATTCCATGATCATCTCAATTTTACTTAATTGAATGAGGGAACCATCCTTGTTAGGAGTGACTACATTCTTAATATCTAAGTTCCTAAATATAAGATTAGGTTTTATTTATGCTATTTGGACTAGATTGCATTTAATGGTTGATGTTGGTTGTGATTGAGAAAAATTGCACCATGAATGATTAAAATCAACAATGGATACAAGAAGGAGAAAGTAAAATACCATATAAAATATAAATGGGTTGAAGATTGCTAAAAAAATCTAATAGGTGATGAAATTATCATAATATGATTATAATAAAAATTTAAAATTTGAAAGGATGAAAGATAAAAAATAAATATGACTATGAATCAATCAAAAGAGAGTAGGATTCACACCGGTTTCACTAGATTATAATGATGGTGAATTTTTAGTGAAGGAAAGATAAAAGAAAATGTGAATGTGATTCAATTAGATAAGAGAGTAAAATTTCTAGAATGTATACAAATAAAGAATGGAATAATAGATTACCCTCTTTTTATCTCGGGGTAATCTAGACTAGTATAATGAGAGGGGCCATGTTAAATACACACACCTTATGGTTGTAGGTTTTCAAAAGATATAACTAGTAAGGTGATATTCCACACTATATAGGATATGTACGGTTCCAAAACTTATAAATAGAATATGGTAGCAACATATAACTAGGTCTTGATAATAATTTAATGATAACAAGGTTGTAATCATATTGTAACAAGATAAAGATTCTTATGCTAGGGTTGTAAACATGGGTTGTAAGGATGAATATGTTGTAAAGGGTTATAAAAGCCCAAAGGGTGGATTTTAAGGCAATTACTGAAAATTTGGGATAATTTTTTTAAAAAAGTGACCTATGAATAATAATGTTACTCTACTTACCCCTTCTGTTAATATTTGATTCAAACATCATTATTTAGTATGCATAAAACCCTAGTTAGTACATTTTATGAGATTATTTATTCTACTAAGATTAAATTTAAAAATACATAGTTTACTAAGTCTATACAACCCTTTTTAACTTGGTTAGTCCTACTTTTAATTAGTTGCCACACCCCTTTTAAATTAATTCACATGATATTTCATCCATAGACTCAAAAGTGTGTAATGACTGTGGCCCTAGGAAACTAGATCCCATAATCTAATTTTACTTTAAACTTCTTTATCTCTTTCCTTTATTTTCTTCTCATGTTATTTTCTCTCAATTTGTTTTTTTTTTCTTCTTGCGTGAGTTGTTGGAAGGTATGGAGTTTTGTTAAACCAGTCTTGTTTTTTGTTTGTTTGTGAGGTTCATATAGTAACCAAATCTAAAAATGTAGCACATATACATATACATATACATATACATATAAAGGAAAAGGGGGTGGGAAATGAAATGATCAACTCAAAAGGAAGGGGGTAGCGGCAGTGTGGGAGTTTGGAAGGGCGGCGAGAAGGATCGGGGGGTTCTTTGGGGATAGAGTTATAAGGGGCACGGGCGGATGGAGTGTGCATGCTACACGGGGGACGGGGAGGGCCGCGCATGGCGGGGGACAACGGGACGGGGGGGGGTCTATGCGGTAAGCTGTGTAGATGGGGTGTGTGGGGTAGGGTTCAGCCCTCCCCACACCCAACAATATACAATCAAACAACAAAACAACAAAAAAAAATGATCATTTTTTTGTTTATTTTTACAAAATATATATATATATATATATATATATATATATATATAATCTGTGGGAATTCATTAGTATTGTTATTTTTAATACACATTATCATCATACCTATGTATCTATATATAATAAATATACACATATATACATATATACATATATACATACATACATATACACATATATATATATATATATATATATATATATATGTATGTATGTATTATATATGTATGTATATGTATTAGTATGTATGTATGTATAAAGTCAAATAATAGGTTTAGCCATACTTTAACTCCCCCTTTTTTTTAAGAAGAAACTCACAAATAAGTGAATAACTACAATATTGTCTTTAAAAAAAGATCTTATATATATATTAAAGAGGGAAATTACTATACAAATTTTATCTCATTACATGTTGCACAAATGAAGATAAATCTCTTTTTTAAAAAAACACCAAAAAAACTTCTCATGGAAGTAAAATCCAAAAAAAATTTAGCTTTCATTTCATGTATCAATATCACCAACATTTACAAGAAAAGACATATTGCAGAATGAGAATATTTCCATGTAATGATAGTCACAAGATTTAATGGTAATAGTAATTTTCATTTCTAATGCTCTTTTTAAAATACATATTCCAGAATTTTAAATAAGAAGGATATCCAACAAATAACTTAGTTCCTTGGGAAGAGACATTTTTCCATGAAGTAATTCTTTTGTTTTTTTCTTATCAAAAGGATATTCAAACAATGCTTATTAAAGGAATGTAATTATTTTCTTTCCAATGCATCTTGAAGAAGTATAAACATTTTACAAGCCTTTATTTGTAACATTCCTCAATACAACATATTTCAAACATGCGTTGAAATACATAAGAAACAAACTAACAAATCCCCTTCCCAAGATTGAAAGAAGGCTTTAATTTACAAAAAAATACAATCTTACAAGTGGTGTCAATACACAAGATGGAAACTTTTTCATGCCAAGGAATCTTCCCACATAGCCATACTTTAAAGGTTACAATGCAAGAAAGTTTCATAAGGGAAGAGAGAACAATGAGAGCCCAAGATGCCACCAACTCCAACTTTGAGATTCAACTTCCATGCCTTTAAGAAATCCAACCAAGGAGAAGAAGCTTGTTTACCACCCAACCATAGGCATCATTACATGTCTTTCCCAAGGTTGGGATGCATGCTAGCCTCCCCCAAGCCCATGGGAAAGAGGACAACAATCCACAACTATGCACAAGAATGAGGGTGAACAAACAATGATACATCCACATGAAGCACAAGACAAGTATAAACAAGACTCCAAATTTTACAAGATGAAAAAGAGGAGAACCCAAGTTCTACCTCCAAAACAAATGGGGAAGAGAGGAGAGAAGTTCTCCAAAATTGTAACCAACAATAGTTGCATTAAAACAAGATCTCCATGCCCTCCTTATTTCTCCTAATTCATTCAAGCCCTCCTTATTTCTCCTCCCTTTCACCAAATCCTTCTTGGAAGGATTTTCAAACCCCAAAGGGGTTTCCTTACCAAGAATGGGGAAGGAGGTTCAAGCCAAATGAACCAACTTCCCCACCTCAAACCCATTTTAGGGGAATAACTAAATCCTACAAGGCTTTCCCATCAAGCCTATGAGGATTGAGAGGGAAAAATCCCTCTCTCTTCCCCACAATTGAAAAACTCCATCATGCCATATGATGGAGTGAGCAAAAACAAGTAATGGAAAAATAAAAATCCACATGCAACAACCATGTTTCCAAGTATACAAATCTAGCAACTATCATGAATACAACACATACAAAAAGGCTTAAGAGACCTACCTCAAAGAAATCTCTCCAAAAATCTTTCCAACTTCAATCTTTTCCACTTCTTGACTCAAGCAAACTCTAGCTCCAAATCCACAAGCATCCAAGCAAAAGCTCCAAAAAAAAAAGTTCTCTTCTTTTCCCATGAGGGGAATTTGAAGAGGAGCAAGAAAAAATCCTCACAAATGAGGGGGTGACATGTGTCACCCCTCTCCTCCTTCAAGGTCAAAGATGCCAAAACAAAAGAGAGAAAGGGGTAAAATGCCTTTTAGCCCTCTTCTCCCAAATTACCTAAATTGATAACAAAACAATCTTTGTGCAACTTTTAACAAGCACACTAACCCATACCTCTTACATAGATGTGACCAAACAAGAGGCAAAAAGGGAGGGAAAACTCCCTCTAGCCTTGGAAATAAGCCCCCCTACCTATTAGGTAGGGTCCAAGGAAACTCATTTTTATGTTGAACTCATAAACTAAAAAGGGGTCCCTAAAAATGCCCAAAATAACCCAATTTCGGGTTTGGAAAATTTGGCACAATGGTAGAGGGTGTGGGGACCACCCAAGGGTTCACATGTGACCCTAAACCCTCTAGATTAAGTACATCATTAATCTAATTCAAAACTTAATGCAAGTGGGGTCATTAATTCCCCAAAACAAGTTTACAACACAACTAGACACCCTAAGCAAAATTAATAATTACAAGACATAATTCATTACAAATGAGGGTCACCCATGGTGCCCAAAACAATAATTCTAACGCTAAGGCCTCAAGCAATAAACATGGCTAGGGCTTAGCCCGTGGCTCTTGTGTAAAGTTCCCCGAGTCCCACGTTCTCCTATGACCTGTCACATGCACACTCATTGCACACATTAAATGTAACTATCCAATAAAATATAAATCAACTACTAAATAAGATATCAATGAATTCTAGACTAACATTTCATCTTTCTGGAATCGAAAGTGTGATAACGTGCACAACCATACATAATTCACCACAATTTAGTCCAATGATAAAATGACATGTATCCATAGAATCCCAACATGCAACAAACTGAGTATCCATCAATATAACTACGTTCCAAAACAACATCGTATCAATTAGTATCCATGACATAATAAGATAATTCAAACAACATAGTAATCAAGCTAAATCAGTGTTATACACCTAAATGTCCATACATGCCTAATCAGATCAAATATCCTAATGTAATTTCCAAAATATAACAAATCTCTGTCAAAACATGTCTATGAGTAATGAGCAACAAGTAACTAAGCTATAAAAATGTGGGGACTACAAAAGCCAAAAGGGTGGATTTTAAGGCAATGAAAATTAGATAAACAATTACATAGATGAATAATATGTTACTCTACTCTAATTTACCTGATTCAAACATCATTATAGTATGAAACTCCCTCCATGGTTAGTATCATTTTATGAGATATTTGATATGTTCTTCATAAATGAATAAGAAAAGACATATATAAGACACTTTTTAAAGACTTCAAAGGTTAGAATAACTATAATAATTTTAACTCCTATGTTGAGAATCATAAGTACCTAATGCTCCAAGTGTAGACTCAAAAAAGATAAGTGAGACCAAATTAAACCTATAATATTTTAATGAAAAATTGGTGAGCACCAACAACCAATCAAGTAATGATGATGTTAGGGAATGAGCACTCAAATGGTGAGTATATATACAAATCATGTTTGGGAACTATGAAGTTGTTAGTGATGGTATCGACCATGGTTGATACCATATGCTCTTAATATATTATGTTTGATACTATTTCTATGGGAAATGAAATATCATAGGGGTCAAAAGGAATTCCCATGTGGTGGAAGGAGACTCAAATCCACCGAATGTGTCATAATGAAGGTATGTTTATGCTAAAATAAGGTATGGACGTGAGTGTAAGAGGATAATAAGGTGATGGCATAGGTAGGATTTAAAAAGACAACTGCAAAGGTATAAAAAAACATGTGAACTATGATATATTTGGATTACACATAAAGGTCATCTCATAAGTACTAATGATAACTTGTCCATTGCAACTACTAAAGGTTGTATATAACCATTTTTGGTTACTCTCCACTCCCTTCAATGTTATTGGGACATGATATGGGGAATCCAATGTGCCAATAATGCATGTGAAGAGCCAAAAGTAAATGTGAAAATTAGGTTTATATAGTTATATTCAAGTACATCAATAAGAAACTATAAAAATTTTATTACAAAAATTTCCATAGGGTTACCAATGCCATATTAGAAGCTAATGATAATCATACCCATTATTTTTCTACACCAATAATTTTTCTTAATACTCACATCCTTTATTGGTGTCAATGATTCTCATGTGTCACACTTCTTAGTAGTATATTATTTTCCTCCACCATTTCCATTAAAAAAATGGTATAAATGATCAATGTGTTCCATTAGAGAGTGATACCTAAGGTACTTCGCTTACAAATTGTACTAATATTTTCATAATATATCCTTAAATCCTTTTGAATGAACCTAATAGTGGAAATCAAAATTTAAAGCCAAACCACTTCCTTACTTGCATGACTAGTTACCATGTACTAAACCTCTGTGGTGTATATCAAATAACTTGCTTGAAATTTTCTCATTCGATTTACCACTTTACCAAACAAGTTAAAAACATATCCATTGGTAGATCTACATTGGGATCTCAACTCCATTCTAAATCTACAAAACCATGCAAAATCAATGTCCACTTTCACTATGATCCTAATAAAAATTGCATAGTCGATTTCTGCAAAATACTTAAGATCATCTTCACAATAATCCAATGTTTGTTTCCTATATTTTACATGAATCTACTCATTACTCCTACTTCATGAGTAATATAAGGTTTGTGCATACCATGCATACATCAAATTTCAAAAAGAAAGAGAGTACTAACAATATTTATTTCATGTGCATTAAACATATATATTATCATCTTAACATTTCCTTTGATTTAACGACATTTTCCTATTTACACGATTTGTTTTAATATACATGCCAAAAATATATTTAATAACACCTAGGTACTTTATATCAAATTGAGATGATAATTGAGACTATAATTGAGACTTGAATGATAATTTTACTTGTGATAAAAAATTAAAAACACATCATCCACATATAATATTATGATTAAAAAAATCCACCTTTCTATTTAAAATGAGCACATGGATCAACTTTGCTTCTTCTGAGCCTAATTCCCAACACATACCTGTAAAATTTATAGTTCCACATTTTAGTTATTTCTTCAAGCTATAAATTTTTTTCATGCACAAAAATACTTCTTTCCATTTACCTTACATTTTTAACTACATCATGTAGATTTCCTTTGAAGCTCACCATGTAGAAATTTTTCTTTACATCTACCTATTCTATATCTAAATTAAAAAAAAAAATGGTTGAAATAAATATAAATTAATGTAACTTAATAACATGAGAAAAAATCTCACCAAAATCAATATCCTTAACCCGATTGTAAACCTTAGCTCTAGTAGGGGAGATTTATATTTCTCCATTACCCTTATGTGTTATATTTCTTCTTCAATCCCCATTTATAGCCACCCATTTTTTTCCAAGGAAGTAACTTCACGATGCAAAGTATAAACTTCTACCTTATAATGCTCAAAGTTAACTTGATCACAAATCCCCAAACAAATTTTTTTCTCAAGTTGGGTCCTCATTTACATAAGCTCAACTTCTCACTTCCTTGAGTCAAATTTGACTTAAAATATATACTTAGGATTTAATTTTCATTATCCCTATTTATATATCTCATTCATCACTATTTACACCATCAAAATGATCCAAATTGACCAAAAGTTCAAAACCTTACCTATTTGCAAACTACCTTATTAGGCTTTGGGAAACATGCCACATGTAGAGTGGTGGTTGGAAGAGTATACAGACCTTTTGAAAAATATGTGAAATATTTTAGAAACTCTTTATATCTACAAAGTGTATTCAAAATTTCATTTCTTCATTCACAATGGAACTCCCTCGATTTCACCTTACACCTACTTACAAGATTCTTTCCTAGTAGTCCTACACAAACTCCTTTTTAAGCATAAATTTAGTGGTCATGAATCAATTCACTAGCCAATAACATTTTTAGGTACCCATTAGAGGTATTTTTAGTGTGAAAAATATCGTGGTTGCATCCTTTGCAAAATTTCCTTCAAATAACATTGTCTCATATTCTCAAATTAGGTCTCACTATTATCCTACTATATTGTAGGTTCTCTGCTAAATATTGTTTGAGTTTGGGTATAAGGAGAAACCAAAACCACTAAAATATCTTTACTTTTCCCATCAATATGTCATTTTATCAATTCGGGAGTCTAATTCCTTTGATAACCTAATTATTGGCAAAAAAACCACAATTTGTATCTTCTACAACACCTTCTACACAGTCTATCATGATTTATCTTATCTTGTAGCTTGAGGAAAATTGTTAATGCTTCAAAACCATTCATAAAATTAAGCTAAATGGTCTATTTAATATTCATTCATTTTTCTTCTTCGTGATATTAAAGGTAACTTCAAGAACCCCAAGCTTTTGTAAACCCTAAGACTCAAACCTTCTTGCACAAGAAATTGTTATGAATAACTCAAGGATAATTATCAAATTTCTCTAATTCCTTCAATAACATATATATGACCACTTCACATAAATTTCTATACAATTTTTCATAGGATTTCATTGGTTGGTTTTCATGAAATGTGACTTCTTGTCTTGTAAACCCTAGTTTGAGGGTTCTCAACACTACGCAAACCCTAGTACGAGTGTTTTTACAAATAGAATTTCCAATCACTATTTAAATAGTTACAAAACCTACATGTATGATTGTCTCAATATTCTCATTGTGTTATATTTTCTAGTAGTCTTTGACATAGTGTAATTCTTCACTTTACACCACTCTACTCAAGTGAAAAATAGTCTTCAAGGCATTAAACGGGGAAAACTAGGTATTTAAAATTCAAGAATTTTCCTATATTATTGTCATAGAATTTTAATTACAAAATCATCTTCTCCTTGATGGATATATACATTCTCAATCTTCCTAAAAATTCTTAATCACTCACACTAAGTTGGACTTATTCAAAATTTAATCCCAATATAAAGTTGACTGCATCAACTTCCAATATTAGGCATACAATGTTATATATGAATGGATTAAATATACTTATCAAACTATCAAGTGCTTCCTTGCTTCAACTCTACTCATCAAAATGTCTCGACTTGCAGGGCTTATCCACTAGTTATTCTTGTCTTACAATATTTTCTCACTTAATAGGGTATCAACTTGCACAAACTAATGAACACATAAAGAATCAATACAAACAATAGATAATTCCAACTACACAATATTGTCCTCTAATTAGCATGCATAAAATTAATTTATTATTAAAAGATACACCAAAGGTTTTGAAACCCATGCATGGACTATTATATAACCAGATTTTCCATCAAAAAAATGTCCTTCTTAAAAATCCTCTTGATTCTCATTCAAATGGAATGAGATGAAATCAGTTATAATTGGAATTGTATAGCTCTTTTCATCTAGTTCTAACTAAATAAGACATATAGACCACTTGGTCATATGAGTTATTTTAGACTTAACATCAAGTTACTTAGCTATAGACCCAAGTCTTTGATTTCTAACTCATATTATGATTTCTAGACCCTAAAGAGGACCTACGAAACTTAATTACACCTCATTTACTCCCTTTAAAATATTTTAAGCTCCAAGAATCCATTAAAACAAATATATCAAGAAAAAAATGGCCTTCATATTCAAATCTTACATTTTGGAGGGAAAATGCTCCATTTGAATTTTGATAAGCCAAGACAAAACTAACATAATAACTAGACTCTTAATGACCTTTTGGACCTATTACAACACCTTCAAGCCAAAATTGTATGTTTCTATCTTTATATACACTCTAGATTGATGATCATGCATCATTCATTAAGTCATGTGTATTATTTTTTATATAAGGAATCCCTTTATTCATTCACAACCATAACTAGGTTATCCAAAGACACTGTCGCATATAGTACAAAGAACATCACAATTTGTATCAATTTTTTGTTGTTTCATGTTTTTTTTTTTTCCATTTTGATATCAAGCTATATGCAATTATGATGAGAATATGATGTAAAAATGAAGATATTAGCATCACCTTTACATCATAGTTATCTTAACTTCAAAAATAAAAGATACATGCCCATCACATCATTTTATTTTTTAAAAGTATATGTGATTTTTTTAAATGTAAAAAAATTAATAGTGTGATAGAAACATGTCAAGGATCAAATATATAAGAGGAGAATTAGGAAGAGGGAAAGATAACAAAAATATATGTGGAAGAAGAATAAAATGGAAAAATAAGGGTATGGAGAAAACAAATACACACAACATTTGAAGAGGAGGAACATGATAGAGATAAAGGGAAATAAAAATTGTCTACAAATAATGATGAGTAGGTGGAAGAGGAGGAATAATATAGGGATAGAATAATAGAGGTATGTACATGGTTTTTATTGGATTTATTTTTGCATTAAACAAAGATTTATTTTATAGAAAAATTCATATTTTAAAAAAATAACAATTTGTAGAAATAAAACAACAAACCCTAGGAATAAATAGAAAACCTGGCCTAAAAGTAACAAAGCGTAGCCAAAAAAACAACAAACCTTAACAAAAAACAAGGAAAAAAATAACAAATCCCAACAAAAATAGCAAATCCTAGCCCTTGAAAAACAACAAAACCTAGCCAAAAAAACAAGCCCTAATAATTTTTTATATGAAAACAAACATCAAATCCTAGAAAAAAATAAAAAACATAGAAAGAAAACAATAATTCATAACAAATAAATAACAAAAAAATCTAACTAAAAATAAAAAAACTAGCAAAAGTAAAATATCTCTATAAAAAAGGAAACAAACCTTAGTAAAAAAAAACAAAATCTAGTAAAAACTAGGAAAACAAACCAAACGTAATAAAAAAATCCTTGCATAAGAAAAAAATGCTATGAAAAAATAACAACCTCTTACAAAACAACAAACCCTAACCAAAACACAACAAGTGCTAATAATTTTTTAATATAAGAAACCCATGATTTTTTAAATTTGATAAATTATTGTTATTTTTTAATATTTAGCACATAACAAAAGAAACCATGTGATCATTGGTTAAATTTTTTAAACAAGATGTCACATAGTGTGGGGTGTGGTGGAACTAGTGTTCATGAAAATGGCACATGAGATATAGAGGAGTAGTTGACCCTTCAATATGACACTAGTTATGTGCCTCAATAATAATATCATGTACATCAAGATTCAGATGTGTATTATATTCTGATGTATGTTTATGGTACACAAGTTATGAGATCCTCGAGACCCTCTATCTTGTTTCACATGCTACTGAGGAGCCAAGGAGGTAAAATTTAATTTTATTCTATAATATTTGTTGTCGTGTTCACAAATTTATTTTATAATTTATTGGAGTTTTAATTTATTAGAAATTTAATTTATCGTATAATTCTAGGGTCAATTCATGGTGTTGTGTCCACTTATTGTCGAGAAGTAAAATACGAGTGGGGAATATGGTGGGGTGTAATAACATGGGTGTTCACATGGACACCCTCTTCGTGTGAACCCATTTCATGTGAAGTGCCACGTAGGGTATTATTTTTCCACGTATGGCATTGAATGTGGTTTGAATGAAGGGGATGTTCATGCGAACACCCATTTGTGCAAAGAAAGTTTTGTGAAAACCCCTATTTATATATTGGAGGCACTGTGGAGGAATTCAATTTTCCTCTACCCACCTCCTTTGTGTGAATACTCCATAGTGAAGAGCAATCTTTTTGAACCCTGAACCTAGATCCATCCCACCAACAACCCCATTGATGATCCAGGTATGGAATAGTTTGTTTTTTTGGTGAAAACGGAGGATTTTATGTTGTTGCCTGCTTAAAATAATTGAAACCCTAGCTTGTTCTTTTCAAAACCCCATTTTCTTAAATCTCTTGTCATGACCATGCTTCACAAATTTGGGTGTTTAGTGTGCATCACGAGTATGATGTGGGATTCTTGCAAAGTGTGCTTATTAATTTGGAAATTACTAGATTTAGGAACCTAGTAGAGAAGTCCTACCTTCTTTGGAAGTAATTATTACTTATAGGAAATGTTTTCAGAATATATGGAGAAAAGTTATAGTCTTGAAATTTCTACAAGTACACCTAATTTTGCAAAGTGGATGATTATTTCCATGTAGAAAAAGTACATAGTGGATACGGTGTGGAAATAGGCAGCCCCAATTCCAATTTTGACTTCAATCCCAAATTTTCCATTGAAAGAAATAGAGTTAAGAAACTGACTATCGACTATTACAAGGAACAGAACAATCTTGATTCAATTTAATATATATACCCATAACAGTTTGAAGTCACATAAGATTTCAATCCAATAATTAGGGTAGAATGAAAACATGAACAATACTGACCTTGACCTGCCTTGCCTTGCATTTTTGGCATGTTTCCATACCCATACCTATTTCTGGTAAGTACACAGGTGTTAGACTCAATAGTATTGAGGCCAAGTAAATATATATTAGCCCTCACACTGACTTCAACTTCATGGATACCGAGGGAAATGAAGCCATGGATCTTGATTTATCAAGTGAGTGCCACATAAATATATAGGGAGAGGGGCCTCTGGATAGATATAATTTGGCGGGAGAGGATACCAATGGACTCCATGAGACATAGCTATAAGGAATATAATAGTGTATTCCTCGGATAGTAAGCTATTGGTATAGATAAACAGGATGATTGCTAACATTTATCGGTGCCAATTCAAATTAAATTTTACCACATCCGGTGGCTTCCTTAACTAATTGGGAAAGCATATTGAACAAGAAAATAAGTTGTACACATTTGTATAATTAAATAGATTTTCTTACATGCATATTGGTTGATCCTGAATCACCAATACAAGCCTAGGCATTGCACATCACTCAACCTAGATTGAGCACTCACCCAAAGTGCACAAAGGTACCATGCCCCTCTTTAGGGTTTTTGTTGCAGGATGTTAGCATGATGAATACTTAAAGCATTCAGATCTATTACTAATATATCATTCTACAGTGCATGTTCAGATCTAGATCTAGAGAATAATAGACTTAAAAGATAACCATGATGAAATCAAGCATGCAATACTGAACTATAACCATGATAACTCCTTAATTTAGTCCATAGTCTCCATTATATTAAATTCAGTAATACACAGAAGCTTCCTTACAATAACAATAGTATACGCTCATGTGTGTATCAGATTTGGCAACATAATCTTACTATAACACAGTTCTCACACACACTCTCTGCTACATAGTTCACTACATATTTATAAGGGTGGGGACTTATCCTTCATCACTTATCTAATCCCAAAATAGGTCGCATCAAAGCATGCTATTAATATCCATGTGCCATTACAAAAATAGCCACATGCAAATGCGCTAACAGATGGACCACTTTTAGTTAATTGGACAAGTAGTAGATCTATTCTCAACATGTATCCATGCAAAGGGTTTTATAGCCGATCATCCAAAAATAGCCAATGTGTGTCACGTAAGTCTCCAACTGATTTGAGTGCTCTGCACGCTATCTCCAAAAATAGATCCTCATCGTGAAAACGGCTAAGTCCCGAATCTATCTCTCTTCTTCGCGTGCCATCCTTTCCGATACTCTCTCACCTTTGAATGTGCTCTCTCTCTTACACGAACCTTCTATATTTCATTCGCTAAGTGCGGATTCGAATGACCAACATTACCCCACACTAATTGCATTTCCGCCTCGGCAATGGTTGTCTCCAAAATGAATCAAAGAATGTGAATAAAGAATAGAAAATATTTTGATGAATAAAAGAATATCTTTACCCTACAATATCTTCTGCTTCAACATGAAGAATCAATTCTAGATATTCTTCTTTTATTCCTACCTCTAGAGTCTGTCAATCATTGAGCACAACCTCTACCTTCTTTGGAATATCCACTGCAATTGATTCTAACTCATCCTTTGCAATCTCTCCTTTCTCATTCTGCAAGACCAACACAATGCTAGACATGACAGTCATTCTCCCTTCTAACAAGTCCATATTTTGTGTGATGAGTTTTCCAAGCTCATCCAACCTTTCCTTGTGTGGTTCTTGAGCTATTGTAAGGGCCTCACGCTTCGTTTGACAAGTGCTAATCATTCTACATGGCCCAATGTTTCATCTTTCATGGCCTTCAGGACTTCATTGTCTTCCAAAATGGTCCTAGTCCTTATAACGGCTTTTGGCGTTGTACAAATATTCAATGCTTGATCTTCCTTCTTTAGTTCCTCCTACAAGATCTGAAGTAACCCCTCATATGATGTAATCTTCCGCATTGTTCGAGTTAGCACACTTTGCGGTTGTATAGATAATATATCATATCTAAGCATACATGTAAATAAAAGTGGATATTCTACCAGAAGAAATATATAAAACAAGAGACATAAATCAACACCATATTTAACGTGGTTCACCCAGTGTGGGCTACATCCACCAAGAAACAAGCCAATATATTATCCAAAGCTTTGACAAGATATACAATGAAGATTTACAATCTTCCACACCTCTCAGATGTACAATATTTTCTTTCTCTCAAGCTTTTGCTTCATCACCAAGAATTCTCTCTCACCAACTTTTACAATTTCTTCTTAATTCTTTTTAATCTCACACTTCTAAACCCTATCTTTCATGCTTATATATGCATTTATAAACTTAGGGAACTTAGCCATGCAATTAAAATATATATATATATATATATATAATTTAATGCTAAAAATATATCTAATTCTTGGGAGTTAATAAAACACTCACACATAGGTAACCGATGTCGGTTCTCCCTAAGCGATATCGGTTCCTCCTTTCATGAAGTGATTTTGGTCCTATGTGACCATTGCCGAGTCCCTCCTAACCGATGACGGTTACTGTGTTTTCAAGAAAGTTTTACATTACATGCTAATCTGAAGTAATTGAGCTCCACAACTCAACAATATCCCACTTGGAGATTAATTATGCACCATACCTATACATCATTCTTAGATCATTCATTATCTTTGTTTCTTCCTCTTCAAGTCTCAAACTTGAAGACCAACATAAGTGGAGTGTGGCTCCAACTTCTCCTTTGCTAATGGATTTTTTAACATATCACGAAGGGTTCTTGCTTGTATGAATATTTTCTAGATTCATTTGTCCATCCTCAATACCTTAGTATAAAGTGATACCTCAAATTAATGTGTTTCATTCTTGAATGAAACACTGAGTTATTTTCCAAATGAATTACACTTTGACTGTCACTAAATATTTTACAATCATCTTGCTCCTTTCCCAACTCTTCCATGAACCTACTCATCCATATCATCTCCTTCTATCCTTTGTAGCTGCAACATACTACTACCTCTGTAGTAGAAAAAAGCCACAACCTTACGTAATCTTGAAATCCAGCTAGCCTAATGTCCCACCTACTATGAAAATATATCCAAGAGTGCTCCTTCTACCATCCAAATCTCTAGCCATATCCGAATCAACATAGCCACATAATAAAATATCCGAACCTCCATAAGCATAACCGCATGTTAGATGTCCCTTTCAAATACCTAAGTATCCATTGACTGCTTTCAATGCTCTTTACCTAGATTAGCCATATATCTACTCACAACTCCCCACTACTGTGTAATGTCCAGTGCAGTACAAATCATAGCATACATGAGACTCATAAGCTGTTGAAGCATATGTCACTCGTGCCATGTATTTGACCTCCTCATGTGATGATGGACACTTATCTTTGATTATTTTGAAGTGTCCATCCATAGGTGTACTAATAGGTTTTGAATTCTGCATCTTGAACCTTTCTAACACCTTGTAGATATAATCCTCCTGAGACAAATATAATTTCTTGTTTTCCTGTCTTTGTGTATTTGCATACCAAGGATTATTTTTGCAGCTCCTAAATCCTTCATAGAAAATGTGTGAGCTAGCTTTCCCTTAAGCTCACCAATGTCCTACATACTAGATCATGTAATAAGCATATCATCCACATACAATAACAAAATAATATAGCTCCCATTTTCAAGCTTCTTGAAATAAACACAATGGTTAGATTCACATCTCAAGTAACCATGCTCATGCATAAAACTATCAAACCTCATGTACCATTGCCTTAGAGCTTGCTTGAGCCCATATAGGCTCTTTTCAACTTGCACACTAATTTCTCCTTACCCTTGACTTCATACCCAAGCGGTTGTTGCATATAAATCTCTTCATCCAAATCACCATGAAGGAAAGCCATATTCACATCTAGTTTCTCTAAATGTAAATCTTCTCTCTATGCAACTAAACTCAATACAATACGAATAGAAGTCATTTTAACAATAGGAGAAAATATTTCACTAAATTCAATACCTACTTTTCGTGTAAATCCTTTTACTACAAAGCCTTACCTTGTATCTTTTCTATGCCACCTCTCTTCTTCCTTAATCTTGTGAACCCACTTGTTATGCTGATGTCCTCTTACGTAATGAAAACTTAACCAAATCCCAAGTCTAGTTTACATTCTAAGGAGTCCATCTCCTCATCCATGCCATGCTCCCCCTTTGGATGTGGGTCTTATCTGCATTGCTTCTTCAAAGCTCTTGGTTCACCATTATTAGTCAATAATAAATAAAATAGAAGAAGGAGTTTACTTACCATTTGTAGAGGTTCTTACAAGAGTTTGGGGTACCGGAGGCTCAATCTGGACCTCCTGGACATTTGTATCCAAATTTGATAGTGACCAACGTTAGTCACCTTGTAGCGATGTTGGTTATGCTAACCGATGTCGGTTTGGCTCTTCGTAACCAATACAGTTTTGTTGACCGATGTCGATCGGTGTAAAGTCTGAAACCGATTCTTCATGTAACCCTTTAGGTAATACTTTTAAATCCGAGAGTTCATTTTCATTCATAAACTTCTCAATGGCTCATCCTTGGGTACCAAAATTTGATCTATGTACATTCTCTTTTCATTCCATTCAACATCGACTCCTAATAATTTTAGAATTCTCTAAATCCCAAAAATGGAATTCAAAATCACCAGATCCATAACCAATGAAAGTGCATCTCTTGGATTTTACATCCAACTTTTTTCTATTTTCCTTATCAACATACACAAAATCTTCTGAACCAAAAACTTTAAGAAAAGAAAGATCTACCTCTTTTCCGGTCCAATCTTCCTCTGGTATTCCTCCATCTAGTGAACTTAAAGGCCCATGGTTAATCAAATAAACCGCCGCCCAAAACTACTTCTACCCAAAAGCGTAAGGGAAGTCTGAGTTCATTCTTCTACTGCAACACCATTCTCTGTGGTGTTCTTGGAAGCTATTCTTTCTCTACGTATCTCATTCACTTTGAACAATAATCATTAAAATCCTTGCTATAATATTCACCACCATTGATATATCTAAGGCACTTTAACTTAGAATTTGATTCATTCTCAAGAAGGGCTTTCCATATTTTAAAAGTATCAAACACATCGATTTACATTTAATACAATAAACCCATACCTTTCTATAGCATCATCATGAAAGTAACATAATACTTGGGATCCTCCATGAGAAGCTACTGAGTGGTCCCCACACATCCGAGTGTACAAGCTCCAATTTTTGTTCCTTCTTAATTTTCCCAACTTTAAGAAATCTCATTCTCTTTTTCTTTCTAAAGACACAATGCTCACGAAATCAAGATCTAAATGTTTCAAATCTGATAACTTACCCTTAGCCTTTAAGATATGCATTTCTTTTTGACTCATATGGACCCGGTCGGTTATGCCACATGCATGCATATGAATCTGAAGTAGATAATGCGAGAAAAGGAATTAGTAACAAAGATATATAAATATAACATTCCTACCTTCTTACCTCTTGCCACAACAAAATCACCCTTGGTGACTTTCCAAGAGTCTCCTATAAAAGTAACCATGCAACTAGATTCACCTAGTTTCCCTACATAAATAAGTTTCCTCCTGAGGCTTGTCACATGCCTCACATCTTTCAATACCCATGTATTTCCATTCTAAAATTTTTGATGAACTTCCCCTTTACAGTAATACTGCAAGGTTCATCATCACCCAAATAAACATGCCCAAAATTTTCCTAGACATAATTTCTAAAATAACCCTTATTAGGAGTTGCATGGAAAGAATCTCCTGAATCTAAAACCCATGATTCAATTATATTATCTAAAGAAATAATAAGAGCATCTTATATTACCTCACGATGTAGCAAGATTTTCTTCTTTACCTTTGTCTGGTTGTTGGTTCTCTTTGTCCTTTGACCAATAATATTTCTTTGCATGTCCTTTCTTTCCACATTTCAACAAGTAATTCCCTTACTTCTAGATTTAGATCTGCTATCCCTTGACTTTTATTTCCCATTACTCTTATTCTTGGATATCTCCTTTACCTTGCCCCTACTTTCTACATTCAAAGCATTCCTAGATGATGATTCCTCTGTACTCTTCCTATAAATTTCTTCATTCAAGATTATACTAACCACATCATCAAACTTCAAAATATTATTAGCATATGTTGTATTACTAACAACCATTACCAAGTTATCCCAACTATCAGGAAAAGAACATAAGAATAAAAGTTCTTTCACTTCATCATCAAATGGTATATCAACTGATTTTAACTAATTTACAATAGATCTAAAATCATTCAAATGACTAGATGTAGATCCACCTTCATGCATCTTAGAACTAAATAATTTCTTCATCAAATAAACTTTATTTGAAGCACTAGGTTTTTCATATAAATTAGCAAGAGATTTCATTAACCCTACCATAGAATTCACTTATGTAATATTGGAAGCCACGGATGCTGCCAGATCAATCTTATAGATCCCAAAGCCTTTCTATCAAGAATCTTCCATTCTTCATCAGTCATCTTCATAGGTCTAGAATTATCATCTAATGGTAAATAAAAATCTCTTTGATACAGATAATCCTCAATCTATATCTTCCATAATTTATAATTTCGGTCATCAAATTTCTCTACCTTGTATTTGTTTTCTTCTGCCATTGTTGTAGCTCCCACTCAATTAGAAAACCCTTTGTGAGTAAATCTATCAACACACAAAACCCTCAAAAAAAAGCTCTGATACCAGTTGTTGGGGTTAGCACACTAGTTGTATAGACAATATATCATATCTAAGCATACATGTAAATAAAAGTGAATATTCTACCAGAAGAAATATACAAAACAAGAGACATAAATCAACACCATTTTGATTTAAAGTGGTTCACCCAGTGTGGGATACGTCCACCAAGAAACAATCCAATCTATTATCCAAATCTTTGACAAGATATACAATGAATATTTACAATCTTCCACACCTCTCAGATGTACAGTACTTTCTTTCTCTCAAGATTTTGCTTCATCACCAAGAATTATCTCTCTCTCCTGACTTTTGCAAGTTCTTAATTATTTTGAATCTCACACTTCTAAACCCTAGCTTTCATGCTTATATAGGTATTTATAAACTTAGGGAACTTAGCCATGCAATTATTCAACAATCAATAGATATATATACTTTAATGCTAAAAATATATCTAATTCTTGAGAGTTAATCAAAACACTCATGTATAGGTAACGGTCTCCTCCCTAACCGATGTCGGTTCCTCCTTTCCCAAGTGATTTTGGTCCTATGTGACCAATGCCGGTCCCTCTAATGATGATGGTTACCGTGTTTTCTAGAAATTTTTACATTACAAGCTAATCTGAAGTAATTGACCTCCACAACTCAACACATGTCACTGAAGGCCTTTTCCTACTTTACTTCTGTGTTGGATCCTTTGCAGCGACATGCGTGAGGTTCATCTTCAAGCACTAAGTCCACCAATGTACTTACATAATGTATTGCCAAAGGAAATATTTTGGGTACCTTTGGCTCTAAGTGTTGCCTAGCCTTCATGACATTGTCCCCAATCTCCTCTTTCATCTTTGATAAAAATAGTGTTCTTCTCTGTGCAATTATTTTTCCCTTGCTTTAGGCACGCTATTTCCTCATCCTTCATCTTGATCTCCTCTCGCAGCACCCTAATTGTTGCAGCTTTATCCATATTCCATCGTGCCACTTCTATCGAGACTTTCACCAAATCATTGCTCACTTGTTCATCTAAAATAATAGTAGGATTTCGGTTTGTGTATCGGCACGAGGTGTCTTCTTCAACCTCCTTGAAACACATGAATCTTCACATACATCAAAATATGGTTCATCCATGTGCATGTGCATCGACCATGAAGTTGTTGCTTCCTTGTGCGCATGGTTTCCATATCTTCATCCATCAACTCCAACCATATAAATCCTTTTATGTCATTGTGATTTGGAAATGGGTGCGAGAAAATTTTACCTATGTCCTCAGCATAGCCCATGACTAGTGGAAGATATTCTCCACTTGTTCTTTTTGATCTAGGCTTCTTAGGAACTTGGGCTTCAATATTTGGAACTTGTGTTGTTGTCTCCTAAGAAGTCTCGGTTGATGTCTCATCTACCTCATTTCCTCCTTCCTCTCTATCCTTCATATATTTTTCTTCTGGTTTATCCTTGTTCTCAGAGGTGTAGGGGAATTGGGCGTGCTTTCCTCAAACTCTTCCTTCCTCATTCAACTTCAATTTCCTTCTTCTTTATCCATTATCTCCTTCTGTGGAGAGAGTCGAGGTGATCTGTGCACTGATTGTGGAGTAGGACCTAGGGTCTTTGTTCTCCTGAATACTCTTTTGAAATGACACTCTCCTTGGACTACATCCAAGTCCTCATCATCTCCCTCTTGTGGCTTAGGTGTTGTAGTCACATGCTTAGCTTTTCCTTATTGGGAGGTTTTCTTTACCTTTATGCTCCTAAACCACCACTATCTTCATGCTCTTCTTCTTCATCATCTACTTGAATTTTTTCTGTGGGCTTAGGCGTTGGAACATTTTCCATTATATGCTTACCTTTTGGCAGCCCTAGGAGCATGAACTCATTCTCCACATACTTAGTGTTCTCCATCTTAGGTTTGAGTTGCGGTACACAAGCACTGCTCTGGTGTCCCCAACTACCAAGCTTACATGCTTCATGCTTATAATATCTGAGATAAGCCTCTCAATGTAGGAATTCCACCCTAGATATACATATTTCTTTCTTAGAGTGTGGTAGTTCGCAATCTACCTTATCTGTATTGAAGGTTAGGTGGCATGCATCTGAAAATTGGTGAATTGATGCTTGGAAATACCTTGCTATGAAGGCATATGTAGTTTGCACCATGAGCTCCAAGCCCTATAATTCATCACAAATCAAGTGATGCAAAAATTTTGGTACTATAAACTAAATGCCTTACCCACCACCAAAGGTAACTCCTTGGGTATGTGCCACTCTTCTTCAAATGTCGTGTAGAGTCTATCATACCACATCTCTACCCTCTTCTTGAATGGTCCACTCAATAATCATTGCACAAGTATTTGCCAAATCTTTCCGTAGTGACTTGGATTCGTGGGTACTCCCAAATATTCTCCTTTGGCCCATCAGGCACCCTAATCTCCATAAACACTAAAGACAATAACACAATGCCAAAACTTATTGTCACTTGTCTACACTTCTTCAATGATTGTCTTTGTTATGTGATCTACAATATTGTAGACCACTCCTTTAGACATCTTCTTTGTGACATGTAGCCACATTGTGTTTACCTGCGACCATCTTCCTTGGTCATTCAACTTTGTTACAAGATGTGCAACTACCTACACTACTGGGTACTTTTTTAATTTGTCAATTTCCATGCCACATGGACCTTTGGTATACCCTAGCTCCTTTCTTTGTCTCTAAGATTGTGGCCTTATCAGTTAAATCACTATCCAGATCCACTCCTAAGGCCCTTAGTCCTATCACTATTGAAATCAAAGCAGCTATGATTCTAACCCTCTCACCTTATAAAGTAGAAGAAGTCCTCATGGAATCTACTCATCAACCAATGATACAATGGTTCAAACTTTCCAAAGTATGGCAACTTGTAAACTAGTAGACTCCATTCTACTTCGGTAAAACTTCTCACTAGCATCATCATACACTGGCATATCTTTTGCTATGTGCTTGTTCATTTTTGTGCTCAACAATGCATCAAGCTCTTCTTATTATCGATGTTCGATGTTTGTAACCATTGATTTCACATTGACGAATGTGGGAATCCCATTCTTGTCCCACAATCATGCCCTCTGATATCTTTGCATTTATGATAAATTACTCTAGAGCAATTTCTTCTTCCACTTCAACCTTCTTCTTCCCTTTTTCTCTCTTTGCGGGTGCTTTCTTGGTGTAATCTGAAAAAATCTCTCTTTTATTCCCTCTCTAATCAAGCGGTCAAAACCCTAGTTTAAATCTTCGTTCCTGGTGGAAATCACATGCCCTAGCTCGTTTGTAATGTGTCTCCTAGGCTAAAACCCTTCACCATTGAAACACAAGTTTTTCCTCCACATAAACCTTCTCTCCATGTCTGGTTTCACACTCTTCACACCTCAACACGACTGCTCGGCTCGTTCACACTTAGCCCTTTTCAAATTCTCTCAATTGCAATGGTAAAAATGAACTCACATCCCATCCTTATATAGAATTTCAAAAAGTTAGTGCATTTATTGCTCCTCCACCTACCAACAATCCTCTCATTAATTGACCATTTTGTTCTTTTCACGTGGTACATCTTCACGCCCAAGCTATAACCTTCTAGCATGCCCTTCTACCTTTTGGTTGCAGACTTCTCTTCAACACGCTTCCATGCACCCGATTGAGTACCTCAAATCTTTGCACCTTCCACTAGTAGTCTTCATGGCCTCTGCTTACCTCATGTTATACTTGTTTCTTCATTCCTCTCTATCTATGTTCCTTATGTCTAGAAGAAATATTTTTTTCAATTCTCCAACCTTGAATAGAACCCGTAGATAATTCCTTTCATGTGTACTTATTTTCAACAGTCCTATACCTAGATATCAACAACCTACCCCACACTAAGGGTATGTGTAGTCCTCTGTGCATAAAGATTCTACAAATAGTAATTAGCTTATGGTGCATAAACGTGCTTATTACACAAACACACTAACTAAATTGACAAAGCATAACAATAAAGAAGGAAACACATTAAGGAAATGTAGAATTGAAAACCTAATCTAAATGGCAACACTTCCTTATTACAAACACCAAGAAGACTTATTTATAGTAGGGATTCATCCTACTTCCGTTGAAGTAATTAGGTAAGCGTATTCCATCAAGTGCCTCTAACTAAAAAGTGCTTGATTCAAGTATGTGAGTAATAACATACGGCCCCAACCAATGTACCTTGAGTTTTCCTGGATGGTGCAAAAACTTAGAATCATAAAGAAGCACCATCTATTCTATCTCAAGCTTTTTATCCCTAATGTGCATGTCATGCCATGCTTTACTGCGTGGCGCCTTATCTTGTTTTTGACTCCAATGTGTTATGGTTTGTCGCTCATCCAACTTGATTAACTTTTCAATCTATTTTTCTAATAATTTCTCATCAGTAAGACCTCCAACATGCGTAATACGTAAAGAAGGTAACATAAATTCCATAGGAAGAACTGCTTCCATGCCAAACACTAACTGAAATGGTGTGGCTTTATTCAACCTTTTATACATTTTTCTATATGCCCAAAGTATTGTAGATACTTTATCATCCCAATCCTTTCTTCCAACATCACATATTTTTGTTAATGTCTGGCTCAAAATTTTGTTGAAAGCCTCAGTAGTTCCATTTTCTTGAGGATGATAGGGTGTAGTCTTATGGTGTGCAATCATGAATTCATCTAATAAAATTTGATTGTCTCATTAAAAAATGTGTGCCCCTATCACTTTGGCAGGACTTAAAGGAAATCTATACCTTGTAATAATATTTTCCCATAGAAACATAGTTGTTATAGTCATTGTACAATCCTTTGTAGGTGTTGCTTCTTCCCACCTTGTCAGATAATCTATGCAAGTTATGATGTAGCGCGATCTAGTTCTACACACAATTGGTGAAATAGGACCCAAAAATATATAGCCCATTTCTCAAACGGTTCTACACTAGTAATAGGTCTTAGAGGCATTTCATCTCATTGACTGGTTTCCCAAGATGTTGACAATGATCAAAAGCCTTACAAAATTCCTTGCAATCTTTATATAGGGTCTCCCACCATAATCCAACAAGTAGAATCTTGCATGCAAGTGGCATCACCTGCATAGTGTCCACCTGCAATACCACCATGAGCTTCTTCCATAATATTTGTGCACTCATGTTCTAGTACACAACGGTGTAGTACTTCATCCGGCCTAACTTGTACAGGTCACCGCTAATCAACATGTAGGGGGATGCGTATGTCCCTAACAAGTTGTTTCTTCTCCAAGGATTTCATTCCTTCTGGTGTCATACATGTTCGTAGAAAGACAACAATTTCCTCTAGTTCTGATGGAACTCATTATAACCTATATAATTGTGCATCGGCATGGTATCTTCAATTTCCTATGCTTCTTCTCCTAACTATATTTTGGATAAATGGTCTGGTCCAAAATTACTTTTCCCTAGTTTTACCACAACTATGAAATCAAATTCTTGAAATAAGAGTACCCATCTGCATATGTGCCCTTGTAGAACGGGCTTGTTTACCAAATACTTCAATGTCATGTGATCTATATAAAATATGAATGGTGTAGCTAGTAGGTACTATCAGAATTTATGTAGCGCATAGATCATTGACAAAGCTTCGCACTCTGTAGTTGTGTAATTGCATTTATGTAGGAGTTAGATTTCTACTAGCAAAACAGATAGGATGATATATAATACCTTCTCCAAGTTGAGCCAACACCACACCAATGGACGTGCTAGATGCATCCACATGTACATGAAATGGTTGGTCCCATGAAGGAAAACGAAGAATATGCGTAGTAGTAAGTTTCTTATTTAATGTCTCGAATACATGTTGCTACGGTTCTCCCCAGTAGAACATACCTTTCCCTTTCATTAACTCCTCCAATGGTGGGACAAATTTGGCATAACCTTTGATAAAATTTCTGTAATATCCTATATGATCCAAAATCCACTCACCTCACTCACGACAAGTAGGATTTCTTAGGCCTATAATAACCGCAACCTTGGTTAGATCAACCAACAAACCGTCTTTGCAGATTATGTGCCATAACAAAGTATTCCAAATGGTGTAGAAAATATGCACTTCTTTATGATCAAAGAGATACTCAATGTCTACATGTTTCAAACATTAAGCGCATATTTTTATAATGATCCTTAACTAATCCATACACCATCAATCATCAAATAAACTTGTAAGAAGTTATGAATAAATTTCTTGAGCAGCTTCAACAACTATGCGTGAAAATACAACATGCACATTTTAAGACCAAAAGGCATTACAGTATAAGCAAAGCTACCCCATTCGAGTAGTAAAAGTAGTATTTTCTTGATCCTCCTAGACAATATGAACCTAATGATACCCAAAGAACCCATCTCGTAAACAAATAGATTTCACACCCTCTGACACCTTCTAGTATTTCCTCGGTGAATGGCGTTGGAAATGGATCAGTCACACACATGCAACATTCAATTCCATGTAGTCCACGTAGATCATAATCCATCCATCCTTCTTGATATTGATCACCATTGGACTAACCCATTCTAACTTGTCAAGGGCTTGGTAATCCCAGACTTCAACATTTTGTCAATCTCTTCTTTTACCTTTTCACGCAAGTTAGGGTTCATCCTATAGGGTCTCTTTATAATTGGGTGTGCACCCTCTTTAATTTTTATCTTCATCTCCCCTAATGATTCATGCACACCTTTAAGTTCATGGTACCCCCTAGGGAATAAGTCCTGATAATCCCTTAGTAACTCTATGATTTTAGCCACTTGAGTCTAACAAATAGTGTCCAATTATGGCTTTCTTAGGCTTAGAATTTGATCCAATATTCACCTTATTTGTCTTCATAGGTTCATGATAGGCGTGCGTGGTCTTATCTGCACTATCCAACACCTCATGCCTACCTATTGAATGGTTTACATCCAAATTTTCTACTTCTTCGTCATCCACTAAGTAGACCATTTTTCCTTTTTTTCTCAAGGAAAGCGCATTGAAGTAGTGTGGCATTGGCCTCTGTCTCTTTAGCAAGACACGCTCCTGAGTTTCCTTCATCTAATAACTCCTGAAGGAGTTCTTCACCTTGGCACTATCCCCCATAGTTAAGCACTTTATGAATCTTAATGTTTCTTTCACCGGAGGTTTAGTAGAGAAGAATTCAAACATCTGGGCCATTCCTACAATTAAATCCTACCAATTTCCAGTCTCTATATGGAGCTCTACATATACATACTAAGCATGCGCATAACCTTGTAAAGTGGAATAAAACTTGTGCACCCATAACAAAGGTGGCAAAGCTTCTGCCCCTTTGTCTCAGAGTCTTTCACACTTCGAACATGGTGTTTAACATGTTGATTACCATGATAAAGTGAAGATTTGAGTAGGTGCATTGCTCTTGAAGAACCTAGTAGTAAGAGTAATCCTAATTTCATTCCATCCTACAAGATTATCCTTGTGGGCCACCCACCAGCGTGTTGTTGTCCCATGTAGTGTATATGATAGCATATTTCTTCTTTCCAATGGGTCTATCCATTGTTCCTCCATGGAGCGCAGGAATACCATAGGATCTCCTTCTCCGGTGTAATAAGGTGCGAGTTGTTACATATCCTTCTAATAAACACGGTTTGATGCCTTTAGGAAATATGCTCTTTACTTTGCATCCTACCAACTCATAAGTGTTATGAGCCCAATTATCACAAGAAACACTTGTAGTATCGCTAATAGATTGTGTATCCTCCCACTAAATTATTCCTTCTTTAGATGGATCAAGCATCTCTGGATCTCGGATGGCACGTACATAAATCCTATTAAGATCTTCTTCACTCAAGGGCTCAACATAGGGCACATATTTTCCATCTATTAAAGGGATAATAACTCTTTCCTCCTTGTTTTCAAAACTGATATAACCCTTTTTAAACTAAAGATCAACATTATTTTCATAGCACCAAGGACGCCCCAATAGAGCTAGGAAGCTATATGACTCCGCTATCACTAAAACCTTGAAATATCTAGTGAACTTGGATCCTTGTATGGTAATGGATGCATCTTTCAAAACTATGATGGGAGTGGCCTTAGTCTAATTAGCCATGAACAATACATTAGAGGATGGCTGCAATGAAGGTCTCCCCATTTGTACCCATGCATCTAAGGTAATAACATTGACTTACGTACAATATCAATCAATATATTACTCAATAACCACCCATCCACAACAACATTCAAAGTTATTTCCTTGTCATAATCTAGGCTATGAGGGGGAAGATTTTCATGCAGGATCTTGTGTCAGGTCTAAACACTTATGCACGAGTGTTTCCTTTTAACCAATTCCCCAATGGTAGAATGAATTCTCTTGGCGCAATATTTTGTACACTTCTTTCAAGTCATCCATATCAGTTTGGACCGTCTCTGATGCTTTATTTTGCTCCATCTTCCGTGATTGCTCCTTTAAATACTATATTTCACCCTAAAGATTCCTAAGTACCTCCATGGTTTCTGATAAACCTCCTTCGATGGGGGGGATTGGGGTATTGTTCATGAAGAACCTCCTCCTTAGTGATTATAGGCTTCTATTGTAATACTTCTATAGCACGTGTTGCCTCGGCAATGCGGGTCATGATCTTTACTTGTAACGCCTCGGACTCTTCTTCCAACTTAGGCATCCATTGATTTTCCATAGCATGATGTATCCTAACCATCCCTGCACCTTTGTTTTCTTGTTTATTTTGCTTGCTAAGATGCTCATACAAGTCCGAGAATTCCTCATAGCTATGAATATTTCCATAGAAAAGAACATGTAATATTCTGGGGACATTCATGCCTGTAGTGGTCAGGAGATCTGCAAGTATAACATGTTCCACGAGGGAACTCACTTCTTCCACCACCACGGTATCCTCAACCTCCGCCACGACCACCTTCAAAATGCAATTCATTCCAATCATAATGTGCCTGATTGTGATCCTAGTCCGATGCTCATTCTTTCCTTTAGAGTTATCTGAGACTCTTTTCTTTCATACACCAATATCTATAGCATCATGGATATGACAAATCACTGACAGTCTTCCATGTCATGAGTTGTGGACTGTAGATTTTATGAGCTTGAAACGTTCTTCCTTATCATGCATTGTAGTAATGGGAAACAACTAGCATCATGGTTTAAATGGAATATCTCACAATCTAACAACAATGAGTGTACTGATCTGCAAGGACAACTATCCTTTGTGTGACCTTCTACTTCACAATTTGTGCACCAAATCCCTGTGCACGTCTCATGTGCTAAATTTTCCGATAGTTTCTCCAACTACTTTGCCATAGCTGCAATTTGTGCTTCTAAAAATGGGCTCACCCCAATGTCTATGCTTCCAACTACCTCAACGTGTAAGGTCTGCTTCAAGTGCTTCACATGGATCAATGTATGTCTTATGTGATAATTCCCTCCTAAAAGGGGTAATCATGCCCCAACAAACCATTGTGCATGTTGGCTTGCGTGTATGTCATAAGAAAGCTTAGATAACAGTGTTTTAAAATGGGAATCATACTCTCTAACACTTTCAGTAGTGCCTTGATTAATATCCTTGAGTGCACTTATACTCTTCTACTCAAACTCAAGGATGTGAAACTCTTTAAGGAATGCATCTTTTAAAGTTGTATAGTCTACGCAAGTCTAATCAGGGTCAAAATTTATGTACCAATTGTGTGCACGCCCTTGTAATGTAGTAGCAAATTGGCTTTCCTATGCTCAGAAGCCGTGATTCCTTTTGCATGCCACAGTATTTCACACATATGCACATGTTCAACAACATCTTTTATTCCCTATACTCTAGAAGATGAAGAGAAATCTCCATGTAAATATTTTGGGGTTGGTGCAGACCTTGCCCACCTGATCTAGAACCTCCTATGTTTCCTCTGCCTCCAGAACCACTAGATACTCTAAAGCTAGAGCCACCTATACCTCCTAATCATGAACTTGTATCGGGGTTGGACCAGAAGATTTACTTTCCTATGTCCCAATAGTAGAATTGGTTGTACTCGACGCCTGGTCTTTGAAGCGTTACTACTCCCTAAAGATAGTCCAAAAATATGCACACTGAATCTGTGAAGATTATACACCTAAAAAGGTACTCCCATATAACAAAAAAGTCATTTGCGTTACCATTTTTGTGCCTCTTATAAGACTCACTTCTAATCTCCCCCTGCTTGAATTAGCTTTGTCATTGTTTGTTGTCTTGGATGTTGAAAAAAAAGTGCAAGGGCAAGGTTACCAGATGGATTAAAATGCGTGCCACGGCCCAGTTGTCTTTTTGGTGTTCTTTTTCGTGAGGCCGATGAGGGTTCCCTGTCATGTTTTTACAAATGGGGATTTTCCGAGGCTCGGGTTCCACATATTTTACATGAACTTCCACTCCTTCCCGAACTATCTTTCTCCACAACACCATATTTCTCTGTAACCTTATGTTGCTTCTCTACCTCCCTCTCGTGCACCTCATATACTTAAGTCATCTTTCTTCTCTCTCTCCTTTTTCGCCATTATTTCTACCATCTTTCACCAAACCTATTCCTACCCCGACACGTGGTGGGGTTTAGTTGCCATCGGTTTACTCTCCAAATTCAAAGTTCCCATCAAGATCTTGATCACCGGTGGAATGCCATGGAAGTACGTTCCCCTTGGATATCGTAAAAACTATAATTTAGCTACCTTTGGGAACAAATAAGTGGAAATTGAGTACTCTAGGATATAATCTATTCAAAGCACCATATAACCTTGTATCCATAGCACGAGTCCAAATCAAATCAGCATCATGAAGGGCCTAAAATTATTATTACGTCTAGAAAAGTGTGTGATACCTCTAATTCTTCTTAGATGCATAACCAATCATCCACTTGTACAATTTGACTAGAAAATATAGCAAAAAATCTCTCATATAAAATGTCATACAAATTTTGTCCCACCCACATGTGTGCATTAAACTCGGATCTATTGCTGAACCGCCATGTGTATTCTTCTTCTATATCATGTATCCACTCCTCAACACTTGCTAAGGTCAACCGGTATGTCTTCATTGCAAACCATCCTAAAAACAACTAAAAAAGAGGTCCCGCAATGGAACCAATGATGCAGACCTAGAATTCACCAATACAAGCCGGGCATGCTTTGGCACATCACTCAACCTAGGCGAGTGCTCACCCAAAGCGCAAAGGTACCATGCCCCTCTTTAAGGTTTTGTTGCGGGATGTTGGCATGATGAATACTTGAAGTATTCATATCTCATTACTAATATATCATTCTACGGTGCATGTTTAGATATAGATCTAGTGAATAACATACTTAAAAGATAACCATGATGAAATTAAGCATGTAATACTGAACTATAACCATGATAACACCTTAATTCAATCCATAGTCTCCATTATATTAAATTTATTAATACACATAAGCTTCCTTACAAATACTTGAGTAGTATACACTCATGCGCGTATCAGATTTGGCAGCATAATCTTACTATAACATAGTTCTCACACACACTCTACTATCTCTACATAGTTTACTACATATTTATAAGGGTGGGTACTTTCCCTTCACTGCTTATCTAATCCCAAAATAGGTTGCATGCTATTATTAGCCACACACCATTACAAAAATAGCCACACATGCAAGTGCACTAATAATAGACCACTTTTAGTTAACTGACAGTAGTAGATCTATTCTCAGCCTATATCCTTTCAAAGAGCTTTATAGCTGATCATCCAAAATTAGCCAATGCATTTTGTGCAAGTATCTAACCAATTTGAGTGCTCCACATGTTATCTCCAAAAATAGATTCTCATCGTGAAAACAACTAAGTCCCAGGATATTTCTCTCTTCTTCGCATGTGATCTTTTCCAATACTCTCGCACCTTTGAATGTGCTCTCTCTCTCTCTCTCTTGTGCAAATATTTTGTATTTCCTTTGCTAAGTGTTAGATTCTAACCGACCAAAATTGGCCCGGATCTACAAAATTCCAGTGTGCAAAAATGATCACATTGAGAGAAAATTCATTATTTGTCAAGATTCAAGGACAAAATTGTACATTGACTTTGGCAAGGGACAAATTTGTAACAATTGTGATCTTATATATGAATTGGTTTTTTACTTGTGTAACAATAAAACTATTGTATCCACATTTTCAAGTAAAAGAAGATTGGCAACAACTATAAACTAATAGTTGGGAAACTATGAGCTTGCTCGTGGAAATTATATTAGGTTGTAATAAACTTCTGAAAAAAAGAATCAATAAACTATATGGTCTTCCCACTGTGACAAAAATTGTCATTTGGCCATGAGAAATACACATTTGAGTTAAAAGAATTGCCCTGAAGTAAAATGCATCAAGCAGAGAATCCCTTCTCTTCTTCTAAGGTTTCTATAATTATAAGGCTAAAAACACAACAAATAAAGAGTTTTAAATATATCTTCATATATTTCCTAGCCCAACATTGATACTATCACAGCTCCTTGGGTTTCACTCCTTTGATACTAGCAAGCAGTCTACCTTTCCAAGATCACAAAAACCTATATGGACAATAAGGTAAAGTTTCCCATGTAATACTGATAATACCCACACTAGGATGCAGAATGTATGTAACCAATGTCTCCCATGTGATACTCACTCTAGGATTTATAATCTATGTGATGTACATTAATTAATTCATTACTCCACATAGTACCAACACACCATACACCCATACAAGAGTAAAGGTTCTTCATCATATAGATCAATCTACTCAGGTAACCTTTACATTCTACCTCCTATACTGGCTATCAGCCTTTCCAAGATCAAAAGAACCTTTCCCTAAAAACACGTATACAACAAGACAAAACTTTCCATGTGGCACTCACTCTAGAAATCAGAATTCATGCCAGCTAAATTAATTTAACCAATACTTTGCATGGCACCGACACACTATACACCCATACAACCACACTATATATATCCATCTACTCAAATACTCAAATACCCTCATCTTCTTTTCATCTCCTTCGGGGACCCCAAATACCATGAGGTAAATCAACAAAACAAAAATCTCAAAAAAAAGAAAGCAAAACATATAACAACACAAATTCCAAATTAAGTTCCATTTCAAGATATTGCAAACAATCAAATGCCAATGCACAAACCCAGATTAGGGTATATTCATAAGAAAAAGTGCCAACATTGTCTCATGGAATGCAATAATTGTTGGAAATGTCCAAAATGGGTATACAAAAGAGGCAAAATGCTTTTATGTATTTTTATCCAAATTTGGAAATCTTTCTTTATCGTAATTTTATGGTTTTTTTTTGTAAACATGTATTTATGGATTTAAGCACTTGATCTATGTCCTTTAGGCATCCTTTTGATTCATTTATCTTCTTGGTTTTATGAATTTTAAATGTGAAATTTGTGTATTGTTATACTATCAAAACATGTCTAAAATATGGATGTGAATGTAATAAGGCCACTTTGAGGCTCTATTTTTTTACATGTTTGATATGAAATTGTATATGGGTTGGATGAATGATATTTCTATAGAATTCATACATTTTCCCCTAAATTTCACCCCAACTTTGGAGGATTGCAAGTCCTAAATGTCACCCCAACTTTGGAGGATTGTAAGTAGAGGTGGGTTATATTCATGCCTACCTTTGAAGTAGAGGAATTTTAATTAATCCAAAACATTGAAGAGTTTTCCCTTTGATTATAAAGAAAATGGAGGCAACCCCATCATACCTTTGAAAGTAACTTGGAGTTACTCATATCATGCTTATTTTTGTATTCTTTCTTGTATGTGTGATGTTAGGCCATGGATGAAGTTTATACCTCTCATAGTCCTTCCCATATCACATAGAAATGAACTTGTGAATACCTTACACTTTTGAGAACAAAAAAGGTGATTGTATCTTTGAACCCATGTGTTTGGGGTTTTGGTACAAGATCTCTCCTCCCAAGTATCTTAGGATGTGAGCATCACATCTCTTTGTTGTTTCAGAGGAGATTACTAAAGAATAATTTTATACTTGGAGAAAATGGCTTGGAGAGGAACTGAAGACTTATGGATCCCTTTTATTTCATTAAATTTTTTAGTTTCTTTTTTATTTATTGAAGTGTCCAAGTTTCATATTTTTAATAGAAGTTTCTTAAAATTTCACATCGGCTTTGTGGAGTGTTCATTGATTTGGATTATGCTTAAAATAAAAATTAAATTCTTATGGGTTTTATTTTCTATGAGTGTGAATGTGTAAGAGGGTAAAATGCTTCATATTTGTATTGTAATAAAGAAACAATTTGTTTTTGGGTTTAGAATGAGGAACTTAATTTTCTTATAAGATACACTTTTTACTTTAAAGATCTAAATTTCTTAGATTTTATGAAGATTAAATTTTATTTAATGCATTATATTTCCCTTGAAATATAGAATAGTGTTTCCTTTTAGATCAACCCTCTAGGATTTATGGTCTATATTTTATGGTCATTTCAATTGTGGTTATGATTCATTATATTATTTTGAATGATAATCCTCTTGCATATTTTCCTCTCTTAGCTTGTATTTGGAGAAAGGTTTGTAAACAGAAAAGGGAAATATTATTTTTTTCAAAATAATGTTAGTGATTTTTTATTACAAATGAAAATAATATATATAATTTCTTATTTTCTAAATTATTTACATTCAAGATTGAAAATCATATTTATATTTTCATTAAAATAGAGAATTTTTTTCATTAAAAGTAATATTTATATAATTTTACTTTTATTTTTTTACTGATCATATCTTTCCGCTCCTAATTTGTTTAAGAGGACCGATTTAGAGATTGCAAAATTACAATCTATTCTCAGAATCCAAATACGGTTAGGAAGTATAAAGCCCATTGTGAAAAATATTTGTTGATCTTTGTAGAATAGAGACAAGTTTGAAAACATAAAACCCATTTGATTATGAGTCCATAAAAAAATTTATGGATTCATTGAAATTAAGTGTCTCGGAGATGTAGGATATAATGAGATTACATTACAAATTTTTCGATTAAGGAAGTCATTAATAACTCTTGTTGGAGTTTTTATTTAGACAAACTAAACGTAAGGGCATATTATGTAAACAAATGTTCAGGTCCCCTATGTGCTCCTTTGATTTATCCTAGATTTGTGGCCTCTCAAGTCAAATTTACGAATAATGACCAATTACCATTATACTTTATAATGATGCTACATGTTGAGGTTCACTTAAACCTAAAGGTGAACTATCTAGACATCCCTAATTATTTGGGATAGGGGAGTGGCTGTATTAGCCACAGGGAGGCATATACAAAGGATGGAGATCTTGTAGTTTTTGATGTGCGACAACTCATACCAAGGCCCCAACCATTCTTATCAGGCTTCCAGGATGTCGCAGCACCAGTGATTATGACTACACGTGAGGTTGCTATCAAGGGTCTTGTTCACATTGCTCATGAGACCCAATTGATCTCTTCTCACCATGAGGTCACTACCTTAAGAGACGTGATACTAGCAGTGGAGGTGCTAGTAGCAGCAGTGATGCATGCAACGAGGTATACACTCATGCATCTTTGATTTCTCTAGATGACTTGGAGGTGGTTACTGAGATCCTTCTCATACATGTCGCTAGGACATCATGGACTTACAATGGTTTTTGTGTGCATATGAGGTGATTTCATGACATTACTGAGTATTCCACTATAAGGGGGTTTTATATTTATAGATCAAAGCCGTAATGTATCTTCTAGTCAAGGTACTATTGCACTCGCTACTCTGATCATGGATATCTCCTGTTGTTGGGATTGTCACACATGTTAAACACATTGATGTTTGAAAATTAAAACTTAATATAATTAAAATTTATTTTATTTCATCATTACTTTACAATTTATTAAAATTAAAATTGAACATGTATTTGTGTGTTTAGGCTTCTTCTCTAATGTGTGGTGCTTCACAACCCACACCATTTACCACATGACATACACACAACTCTTGGACCTGAGAGCAAACATGTATCTTGATGTTTCTGGGCATGAGTCACTTGGCTTACTTGGTGACATATTTCCCTGGGTGTTGATGTCATGGGTGGTAGTCCCGTAGATTTGGAGTCTCGCTCCGTAGAGGTATATATACATGTGTTTTAATAGAACTAATATTTAATCTAAATTGAAATGTTAGAAATTAATGAAATTTATTCAAAAACTTCTTTATAAACTTCTTACATTTTTTTATTTTTTTCACAAGGATTATGGACGAAGATCTACACATAGTGTAGATACTTCCAACATCCACTAGGACATATACTAAGGTAATCAATTGTGCATATCTTTTATATGATGTATTTAATTAATCAAGAAATTGTTGTAGAATTTTTCTTATAAATTTTAATATATGGTACATGCTATATATAGTTTCTGACATGTATATTCCTTTTTAAACATGTAGGTGCAACAAATCCTAGTGAGGGGTCTTGCAATCGCACCCTTTGCATGAAGGAGACTTCAATGATATTTTATAGATTTTAGACATTTTAGACATGATTTTAGATATTTTAGACATGTATATACTCATTAGACATGATTTTAGATATTTTAGACATGTATATATACTCATACTCATTCTAGACATGATTATTATATTTTGATATATGTCTTAGACACACGTGTGTGTGTATTCATTAGACATGTGATTTTTTATATTTTCATATATATTCATTCGACATGAATTTCATATATTTATATGTTAGACCTCATAATTTTATATTTTTATGAGTTGGTGTATATTTACAATTATGGATGTGAATATAAGACACCCCCTTATCTTTCATTTTTGTCTCTTGATGAAATCATAATAGGTATAATGATAGATAAGATATTAAATACCCTTCATTTTTGTGATATAACATTGTAAACTTCTTTAAAATTCTATATTGAATCATTTGATGCTTAGGTAATTTAGTAATACTTTATGTTACATTAAACATTCCATGGCTTAGTGAATGCTTCTTTATTTATGCACTTGTCAAATATTTTCAAAGGCCATTTCCTATCCACCTTAGTTGTTTTTATTCATATCACTACTAAGTCTTATAACTCAAAATTTGACTCTAGGTAAATCTTGCCAAATTCAATATTCATTGTTCTAGGAAAGTGTTGTTAGTATTAAACTATCTCTCTGAAACTCTATAGTAACTTAAAATTGAAAATAATAGATTCCCTCTCTTTATCTATCCTCTCTCTAAAACTCGAGAAATATAAAGGCAATAACAAATTGTGTGTATCTAGTAGGGAAAAGGGTGAATACAAATTTTTGGAGATGTGTTGTTGCGGGTGTTTGAAATGATGGAAAAGGAAGTAAATGTAATGTAATACATTTCCATGATTTGTATTATTTTAATGTAATTGTAAATTTGAATTTATTTGGAGATGGGAAGAAAGGAATTTATAAAGATTAATTTAAGAATGTATTCAATATATATTGGGTAGTGAACATGTTTAAGTGATGGTTGATTGTTAATGCAAGGGATAACATTAGTGAATATCATGAAATTTCATCTTGATCAAAATAAGTAGGTCATGTGTAACATCTAATGTTGAAAATTATGATTTGAATCATATATGATGAAAGCTTAAGTTCATTGTTCTGATGGGCTATTAAAACACTTGTTGAGACCACCACTTAGGTAAAATATAGATAATGAGGGTACGTTGGTAACACAACTCTAGTTGAAATTATCCCACACTTAGTCATAAACATGAAATATACAACAATCTAAACACTCCTAAATTGACCTAACGTAAAAATCCTCTCTGTAAACCAAAGTCTTTGGAGATAAAACTGTGGAAACCTACCTCATAAAGAGTAATATGTTACTCAATATAAGAACTAATGTGTAGATTATACCCCAATTGTGGAATGTAATGTGTTATCCTCTTCAATTTCAATTTATCTACCAATTCCTAAGAAATAATGTTATATTCACTTCTATGCAATATTATCTTCATCATGAGTGCTTCACTAGTTTCAGGTTCATGGTGTGATGCATTGATGCAAACCTTTCTTCATGTGCATTTGTAATATGTGCACTCGCATTTCTACCACCATCGATACATTTTTAGGACACTCAAATGGTAACCTTGAGTCATAATATCTTTCAATACCTTGAGTCATGTAGTTCTTAATTGTCTATATCAAAATTTAATTTCTATGAAATTTTTTAAAATTCTATAATCATAATGTCTAGAATTTTTTTAAATGATTCAAGTTAGATTTATTGACACTAAGAACTTGTTTCAAATTGTTATAAAAGATGTCGGAAAAGAGAAACTAAAATGAGGAAAAAATAATATATAAATTAATATCCATTGCTTTTTTATGAACTTTCAATGCATGTTAGTTACATCCATCCATGAGCGAAGAAATCATCAACTCAATTTTTGAAAAATGGTGATTAATGTCATTTTACATGTACACAATATCTAAAAACACCATCAATACAAGACATGTTAGGTAGACCTAACACCAAGTTTTTAAAACTCATGTGTGTGTGTGTGTGTGTGTGTGTAGTTCAAGTATCCAAATCCTTCATGATATAAACATTGATATATATGGAAAGAATATTATTGGAGATACTAGGGAACAAAATTACATCATTAATGAACCCATCCTTAATATCATAACAAGAAAGTTGTCAAATATGTATGCCAAATGACAAATAAAATAGATAAAATATTTTATTCCTGGAAGACATCAATATATAATATTCTAGGTCCTTCTATATAATACCAAGTGGCTCTGCTCGTTGTTCAATGACCTGTAAAATTTTTTCCATGGTCTTCTACATCTAGTCTCCATTTTTTGCATTGACCACTTTTAGTCTTCACTTGATGCAATTGTAACCTGTAGCAATTATGTGATGGGTGTAATGATACACCTTTTTGTCTGGTTTATAATCAACAAAGTGAATCCCACTTTGGAGGGATTTCACTTGTTGTAAGTATGTTCCCTTGCACTATAACCGAGCCAGTATAAAATGTTGTCTCCTCACTTGTTATTTCACATGTTAGCTTTGTTCTCTCTTCTGTGCAACGCAACAAGTAGTACTCCACTTTCTCAATATTGTCTTCTTCAGAAATGACTACAAATACATCACCTACAACAAAATGCAAAGAAATATTCAATGATCCATATACTATAAATTATACATATATATTTAATGATCAAATTATACAATCCTTTTAAATAAAACATACCTTGTTTAACCAGTCTAGATATGTGGTCATAATCAGTTGAAATTAATGGCACATCTTCAAAACTATCATCATGATTTGATCCATATGTTTCATCCACAACTAAAGGAAATTTCTTCCACTCACCTACATACCCATGTTTTTACTATTGCACTCTGAATATGATTTGTTCATGCATTCATAACAAAAATAAGAATAATCTCTTGTAAATATTGTCCAATTATTACTATCCATATTCATCAAAGAGTGAAAAGACCTAGAATTAGGAATCCTTTCACATCCATACTTTGTCCTTCGATCAATACCTTTAATTAATCATGTTCAAAAGATCAATAAAGTTTAAAACAAACATCAAAATTAAGAATAATTTTTTAAAAGTTTGTAACTTGTAGTTAATAAATCACATCAAGATACATATATGTTTTAAATGTGCATGTACATGTTATCTCCCAAAACACTCTGTGTGGGGTTGAATCTTATGGGGTTAAAGCCTGTGAGGTTGAATCATGTGAGGTTAAAGCCTGAACTGCAAAATGTTTCTTACACCATTCAACAATGGTGTGGGCATCAATCAATCAATCTCCCTCATAATCAAATATTTGTTTCTTTAGAGCATGTTTGATGCATGCACCCACACCATCGTGTTCTCCCTTCCCATGATCACTCCCAAAAAAACTCCATAAATGAGGTATTTTGTGATGATGATGATAGTGACTGAGTGCAAAGAAAGGGCAAGAGGATTTGAATTGTGATGCACAACCATCTAACCAAACAAAATGTTTATCTATTTGTACTCCTCATTGATGAAGATATTGAAAGAACAAACCAAAATAATGCTACACAAAGTGGGTGTCATGTTCCTTGTCATCACTTATATAGAAGTGATACTCCTTGATCATTTACTTCACATATGTACTTTCAACCCCATCCAAATCCAATTGTGCATGCCTATAAAATACTTGAACCATGATAGTAACCTGCGAAGTATGATAATATTGTGTCTAAATTTATTTTTGATGAGAAAATGAGTAATTCTCAGAAAAATCAACCATGGACAATATGGAACCAATAGGGAATGTGTCTCTATTAGTCTTGAATTATGTAGCCTTCCACTTTGCATAGTGAGAATTTTGATGTAAAGACTAATTAAACTTAGAATCTTTGCATGAATGTAGTAATAGGGATTTCCTCTTCTACCAAATCCAACTTTGGTTACATATTTTCCAATTGCCGTGTTGAATATTTTATGTATTTGATCCTACAAAATCAATACATAATGGAAAAATTTTCATATTCATTTAGTAAACATAAAAAATTAAAATAAAATATGTACATCCAAATTTAAAAATCTCTCTCTCTCTCTCTCTCTCTCTCTCTCTCTCTCTTACACACACACACACACACACACACACACACACACACACACACACATTTATTAATCACCTCTTGCAAGCCACTATTTGAATTGTGTCCAAATCTTCATTTGTTTCTAGCAATAATTTCAAGTCCCCACACTTGTCACATACACCTTTGATGCAAGTCATACGATCGTCGACATGATCATTGGATATTGTGCAAAGAATAGAAGTTATGAATTCACTGACATGTGTAGGGGGAATTTTCAGGACCATTTGATGCTTCTTGTAACTTTCTATACACCTGAAAAAACATAGATTTTGAAATACATTAATTTTAAATCACATCTCAAAAATAAAATTTAATCAAATTTCAAATATATAGATATAAATGAAAGCACACCTCAAAATATATATACATGATATAATTTTTTTATACCTAGTGGTGATAATCAAACTCAATGTGATAGCAGAAACAACATGTGTGAAGGACTTTATCGGCTCGCACATACCAACTCTTCAAATTTTCAAACATTCATTGTTCAATCTTAACATCACGGATTTTCTTCGTAAACTTTATGTACATCTCATGTTGAGTTATTTCAATCCAATTTTTATATGTTCATCATAGTGATTGTGATTTATACCTGTGTTTTAAAACATGCCTCACATTTAGAGAAGGACGAATCCTCTCAGTCCAAAAATAGAAACTATCTTCACAATATTATCCTCTATTTTATCAAAACATGGATTTCTACACATTAGTGCCCAATTTCCTTCCACATTAGAGTCATCCAATGTCTTCCTCCTCTTTGCATACCTATTGACCATCTTTCTAGATAAACCCAATGCCTTGGTAACGGAGGTAACATGATGATTCTTTGTTGTATCTTCACTTACAACTGAAGTTAATATTTCTCTACAAGAAATACTCTTATCAACATACCTGAACTGGTTTTTACCCAAAGAACTTATTCCTTTAGAAACATTCCCAAAAAAATTCTTCTTCCATACGTTTTGACTTTTCCCATCTAAAATCAACACCCAAAAATTCTAATGTTTCCTTCATATCAACATGATTCAAGAATGTAACCAACAAATGTGCTCTAAGAACTATATTCAAAGTAATGAGGCTCTAATTGCAAAAATGGGATGGAGAATGCTCTCGGAGAACCAACCCTGGATTGAACTAATTAAAGCCAAATACCTTAATCAACAAGCAACTATATCTTTTCTTCAAGAAGAGAACCTTCCCTATGGCTCCATATTTTGGAATAATTTAGTTCAGACCAGGAATTTCATCAGGCATGGAAGCAAATGGAAAGTGGGGAATGGCAGAGATATAAATTTTTGGGAAGATAAATGGACTAGTTGCAGCCTCATTGACAGATTTGGAGCACTCAAAGACAACCTTGAGTGTAAGTATGGTACTAGAATCATGGATTACATTGACAGGGATGGCAACAATAAGAAATGGAAAAAACTCTCTGTGGATAGGGATGATCTGAACCACATGATGTCTTCATTACAAGAGCATTTGAATCTTATCCCCTTAAGTCAAATGGATGTCAAGGATGAATTGGTCTGGAATAACTCTATTGATGGGGATTATTCTGTTAAAGCTGGATATAATTCTTTCTTTGAAACTATGCAGTGCGAGTTCAACTGGAGCAGGATTTGGATGGCTGAGCTCACACCAAAAATCAACTTTTTCTTTTGGCTGGTACTTAGGGGCAGAATTCTTACCACTGATAACCTGATTAGAAAAGGTTTCATTATTCCAAATAGATGCCATCTCTGTAAAAAATATTCTGAGGATATCAGACACCTTCTAGTGCACTGTGAATATGCCACTAAAATATGGAATATTGCCTTTTCTAATTTCAAAGTTCTCTAGGTTGTGCCGAAGGACTTTATCTAGTTTTGGACCCAATGGAATCCCCCTTTTAAGCATTGTATTGTGAGAAGACTCTGGAAATTGGTTATGCCCCATATCATTTGGAGAATATGGAAGGACATAAATGACATCATTTTCAGAAACATTAAGCAACATCACAAGATCAACTTTATGAAGATCACTAATGTTGTCAAAGAGAACATTATTATTCAAACCCCCCAAGAACAAGAACTATCCTGAAAATGAAGAGCATATCTTGTCCAACTAGAAAATTGGAGTTGACAATATTCAGAATAGCACACGCCTAATATTGACAGGTCTCTGATACATTGGCATCCTCTTGATCTTAACTGGCACAAATTGAACTTTGATGGGGCTTCTAAGGGTAATCCGGGATTGCTGCGGGGAGGAGTGATTCGTGACCATAGAGGCAATCTGATTGCTGCCTATGCTGGTAAAATGGGGGTCCAAACTAACCATTATGCTGAAGCCTTGGCTGCTCTATGGGGGCTTAGAATAGCCCAGACTCAGAACATACAGAATATTATCCTGGAAGGAGACTCACTTAATATTATTAATCATCTTAATCAATCCTCACCCCCTAGCTGGAATATCAAGGATTTCATCATGGAATCCATAAGCATCTGCCAAACCTTCAAAAATAGCCGTATTAGGCACACTTACAGGGAAGGTAACAAGGTTGCTGATGAATTGGCCAATTATGGCATAAATAATAATTTAACTATTTGGAATGATGCTATTTACATCCCTGAGAAGGTACAAATCAGCATTCAAGCGGAAATTTATGGGCACTCAAGTGTGGAGTAAGGATAATGATGACTTGGAGTGGGCTTTAGTGAAGCTCAAAGATCGCACATGGAACTACTCTCATCACTCCCAAAACATGTGGGATTCTAAATAATTGGGATAGACAGAAGTGCAACGACATTCCATACAGAAATTTGAACAAGGGTTTAGAAGGCAAGAAGGGAAAACACTACAGAGAGGTAAAAATGGGAGGAGCCCCATGTCAGATTGAACCTTGCAGTGATCCGGATTGGAAGGCAAATGCAGAGCTCTGGAATCTCCTTAAGCAGGGTAGGATTACAAATTTCATCGATCGCATTCAAGGTCACGACCAGAGCATTTCAATTCAATTCGCCATGGATTGGAAGGACCGCAGAGTTGAGTATGGCAGACATAAAATTACAGTGAATGAAGAGCTTATTGCTGAAGCTACTGGTTTGGAGATGGAAGGCCTCCATTTCTTCACAACAAGAGAGTCAACAAAAGGCGAAGAGAAGAAATTTGTTGCTGAGGATGAGGTGTTGATGTTTGTTACAGTGGGGCTGTGGGTTAGTTCAATTCCACCGCCCTTTGATGAGATAACCCACATGATGGTCCATTACATATCTTTGGAAGGGAGGTATGTCACTGTCCCCACTAAGCATTTGGTTTTTCTAAACCACTTCCGTAGACAAATCACGGTCTGTTTCCCTCACTATCTCCTGAACTCTCTTGAACGCTCCATCTGGGAGTTAGAAGCATACACGGGCTACCCCTTTGCATCAAGGGCTTATTCTCTTGTTGCACAAGCTTTGCATTTCCAAATACCCTAGCCTCCCTTCCTCCCCCAGCACGACTCCTCTCCCTCCCTCCACCGACACCACCCCCACTCACATCCCTTCCACCATGACCCCCACTCTCATCACTGCCACCACCCCCAAGCCTAATACCAGAAAATAGAAGAAGCTCAAGCTGGAAACCCCAATTTGAGTAGAATCCTTCACAGTAGCAAGGATATGGAAGTTGCACAAAACCTGCTACACATAAGCAGTGTTGGCCATGAAGAGGCCTCACAAAACGAAGCAAATAGCACTATACAAAGACTGAATGACCTTGAAAAGGAGATGATGAAGCTGAAGGAGGAAGTGACGCAACTTACCAAGAAAAAAGGAAAAGGAAGATTGATGAGGGTACTGAGATAGATAACCAGCAAGTGGAGGACATCTATAAAAAGTTGAATTCCTTGGACAATCGAGTGGGAAGAGCCAAGGATCACCATGAGCATAGTATGGCAATTTTTAATGCTATCAGTGATTTTCTGGAACAACATGTTCGCAGCATCACTGTGTTGAGTGGGATTCCAGAGACTTTGTGGGGAATGGCCAAGGAGAGCAGCCAAACCTTGGCTAAGCTTGATACTAAGGACCCCACCCATATGACTATGGTGGCCCTCTTCACTTCTCTACAAACCATAAAATCTAAAATCACCAGAGCAGCTAAGAAGTAAGGTTGTTTTTTTTGCTGCAGGCGCCGATCTTTTCGTTGTTTTTGTTGTTTTTTGGCTACATGGTTGCAGTGCTTGTTCTATTTTTCTCCTGATGTAACTTTTTGGTTACGGTTGATTTCAAACGCCTATTCTAGATGCTGATCCTTTTTTTGCTGATACTTTGATTGCTATATCTAGCTTTTTGGCCTTCTTTGTAAATAGGGTATAGTCCCTTCAAAACTATTTGCCATCAATAAAAAAAAAACTGTATTCAAATTAAAAAATTCACCATATATTATCTCTACACTTTTTGTTGTTTTCTTTCGTGATAGTGGTTCTTATTGGGAAAATTCTTTTAATTTTTGTAAATCCATCTTCACCAAGTGTTTCACATTTTTCTTGGGAAGTAATTCCATAACTTTTTCTATCGCTTTAGCATAATGTTGTTCATCATGATCTGTGTCCATAAACATACACATGTGATTACACCATTCATGACCAAGCTAGTAAACAATAATATCTAAAAAATTAACTTACTATCTAGTAAACAATAATATTAAGTTGACCAAGCTAATTGTATTTAGATACCGCTTCATGAGGTCCTTCTTGAAATCTACTAAACAATAATATACTTTTGCATTTGTATTCAGGACCTTTTCAACTAAGTGTTTGAGTGTGACATAATGATCTATTATTGATTACTTTGGTCTAAAACCTACTTTCCCCTTTTCCCACTTTCCTTTTTATTTTATTTTCTTACAAAATACCACATAGTTCACATTTATTATGTGGAGTAAATTTTCACCATGTCATCGAACGTATCTAAACTTAGTAATCAACTTAATTTCCTTGTTGGATGACTACTGGATACCAAATGCATATTTGGATGCCTTAGTGTGAATCTCAAAAGGTTTAGGAAATTTCATGCATTGTGACAGAAAATAGTATGTAGAGGAATAGTCTTACTAACTCAAAATAATTTTACCATGCATTGGTTCAATCAACCTTGGATTTGATGTGCATTATGTAGTTGACGGGATAGGACATATATATAATAAATCAAGGATGAAACTATTATCTAAATTTACATACATTGTCTAAGACAACTAAGAAACTATTTAAGGTAGTATGGAGTAATCAAATATTAAATCACTATTATATTTTTAATATGCATATGTATAGCTATAATTTTAATGTTGATGTAGCATGTGTAATGAATCTTTGTTACTCCAAATGAACAATTACCAAATTTTTCGTATAAATATTATTTTTCAAAGGTTGTAAGATGCATAGGATGTTATTAACATGCTAATATCAATCCTTACTAATATTTGATTTGGGAGATCAAAATTTCCAACTAATATTTTATTTAGGAGATCAAAATTTCCTTATAGTAGATATTGGCTCTTCATCATTTGATCTTTCAATTATTTTTTTCATCATTTAATCTTTATATATATATTTTTTCATAAATATATATATATATATGGTGTTAGAGCTATCTAATTTATGAAAGATGGCATGGTACAAGCCTAATATTTCATTCAACTAGGATCTCTTGTGTTATGCATCATACTTAATCATTCTCACAAAATGATCTATGATATAATGGGATGTTTGGAAGAGGGAATCAAGGAAAAAAATTAATGTGGTTCTTTACTGCAAAGTGTTTTGGAAGGTGTTTTATCTCCACATGAAGAGTATGTGGATAAAACAAGAGTGCTAAGAAATAAAGGTATGTTGAGAGGATCATGTTTGTATCTAGATGAAGACAACCTTTTTGCAACTGAAAGAGAGAAATGATGAGTGGGAAAAGGTGAGGTTAGAAAGGAGAAAATGATAGAAGCATACCTAAATAATGGAAAAACATATATTATAACTAGATAAACAATAAGTAAATAAGGAATATGACCCGTTTGGGAGCTCATCTTATGATGGTGAGCTAGAATTTAGAGGCTACCCTTGATAAAGAGGAATTGGGTTAAGGCCTATATCCAGAGATAGAAAATTATTTTGAATGGAACACATAAGCACGATGGGTGAAAAATGCCAAATTTTGAAAGATGTACGAGAAGGTAAAATGTAGAATAAAGAAACAAAATGTCAAGGGGTTAACTATAGAGATATAGATGGGAGGAATACAAAGGTTCTTGTTTTTTTGGAATGACCCAATTATATGAGGATTAAGTTAGAAAGGTGTTGGTGGGTACTGAAATAGAGCCTCTAAGAGGTGAGAGAGGATGTTGAAGAATGGAAGTTGATGTTAAATAGAAACCCTAGATTTAACTAAGAGATAAATACAACCATGTCTCCTAGAGAGTAACAAGCAATAAAAACAAAGTAGATGGCTAGATCAAGATCCAAATTATACTATTGAGTGGTTCTTGATATTTTTTACCATGTTTTATATTTAGGGAGATTAGCTTCAATGTTTTGTTGATATTTCAACAATTAGTGTTTCGTTGAATGATTTTTCTATGTGGATCCTTTTTCGGTACTTGTTGGTTCTTACGTTGTTTTTGTTAGAGCCTTTTATTTTCACATATTGTTTCTATTGTTTTAGGTTATGGGATCCTATCAAAACCCTTACCTTTACCCAATCTAAAAAACATATTATCATATTTACCTTAGAACAAAAAATAAAATTACGATCTATCAAGGGTTTTATGTATGTACCAATTTTTGCAACCTTGTCTTTCACTTTTTGTGTCTTCCTACGAACTAATCTTCTAGCATTCTTCTATGCTTTCTCTTCCTCGGTATATTTTCGTTTCTCATTCTTTGCATTTCCCATGATTCCTCCACTTCAATAATTTTCACCTGCACACATAAATTGAGATAGATCTGAATTTCTAAGAGTAAACTCAATAGAAAACTATACACATGCAACTCTTATTATATAGAAATCTCAATAGAAATTAGGTTAGAAATTAGGTTATTTTTAATTTTAGTTTTTATAACTTTAAAACAACTTTTCTAATTTTAATACAATTTAAATTTAATATACAATTATTTAGTTTTGTAATATATTTTTAAATAAAATAACTATATGTTTTAAAGTCAATTCTATTATATATAAATAATAAAAAATATTTTTCAAAAATATAATAACATATTATATATTTTTGGTAAAAACAATTAAAAAAACCAAACTTGCTTTAAAACTCTAGTTTTAAATTTTTTTTTAGTAAAAACTAAATTTAAAACATTAAAAATGAACAATGTTATTTTAAAACCGTAGTTATAAAAAAATATTACAAAACATTAAATTTAGAAGGGAAGCGTACGGGTGGCACTTTGGTGGTGCAGAGGGGTTTACGAGAACCACATTCGCACGAATGGGTGTTTGTGCGTGAACATCCTGCGTGGCTCTTATGTGGCACCTATGTGGCACATTTTGGTGCCAAATCCATTTGGAGGATAATTGTAAGCCAAAATATGCCACTTATGTGCCACGTAATTAGGATAAACGAACTAGTAAAATTATAAAATTTTAACACAAAATTCATATTTTTATTAGCTTTCTAAAAATATAATTTTCATTTTTTAAAAATTTGTTTTATTATTTATTTTTTTTTTTTTGCTAACATATGGTATTTTAGGACAATCAATAGTACACAATCAACCAAATTTGAAAAATAGTAAAATATATCAATTTTTTTGAAAAAAATAAACTTACTATTTGTTGAAGTCTTCTTCTTACCTATGAAAAAAACTCAATTTTGATATAAATCTTAAAATTTATTGGCATAGACATATGTATGCTATTTATTTGAAAATATTTTTACTAAATAATTAATAAAAAAAATATAAGTCAAAAATACAAAAATTTGACAGGACCTCAAAAGTCAAATCTTGAACATATATCTAAAATTTCATGGTGAAAAAACAACTTTTCATTTAAAAACACCACCAGGGGACAATCGTTCCTCTTTTATAACATAAGAAACAATGTATGAATAAAATTAAGAAAAACACCAAAAAAATTTACCAATTTTTTTTTAAATATACATGTATTCTACACTCTAAACACAACATTTCGTTAGTTTGTGGAATTTCATGAATGCATACGGTTTTGTGGCTATTACCTTTAGAAAATCAATGAAATTGAAAATTCATGTTTATAAAGGTACAAAACATACAAAAAAGTGGGACATTTATTGTGTTTTGACCTCAGATCCTCCTCTTTAGTGTCAACATATTCATAGTCTTGTATATCTTGTGATTGCTAATACATAAGTGGTGACATTTCTCAAGTGGCCTATCATGTTTCACTTACTTCAAGGGAGGCAAAGATGTAAATTGTTATTTTATTCTATAATATTTGTATTCATGTTCATAAATTATTTTTTATAATTTATTTGATCTTTTAGTTTATTGTATAATCACATGGCATCATCTTCTGTGTCATTGTCTTCCATGCCAACATATTAGATGCAACTCATAAACCCGTACTCAGTGATGAGGAGGCATAAGAGACCACTCCCAATAAGTGATGAGGGGATATAAATTCTCCACTTAATATATGAGGGAGGACTAACCATCTCATCTAACATTAAATGATTACAAGTATCAAGTGTGAGAGAGTTGGCATGTGAAATTATATGTGAACTATGACATGATAATAATACAAGATGTTGTTAGGAAAGTAAGTATTAGTTTATATTTTGTTTTAATTTAATCAATTTTTACATGTTATCATTTTTTCAAAAACTTAAATTACTTAAATTTCGTTGTTTTCTTTTAGGCATTCAAAAATATATATATGAGAAAAAAATACTATTTTCTAAAAAAAACCACTGGAATACAAATTGTTTCCAGTTAAGTATAGAAAATGGTTGGTTTTGTCTACTAAAAAAGAATGTAGTAGTATCTATGTGATGTGGGCATTATTGAAAAATTATCATAGAGGCACCTATGAGGATGAGGTAACATATATGGGTATGAAAATGAAATAAATGAAAATCATGTTTATTTTTCTTTTTTATTAATTTGTGATAAATTTAATGTGCATGAGAATTATAGGGGTATTACGCATGAGGAGAGACTTTCCTAACCTATAGACATGAATGCATATTCATGAAAAATACAATGTGAAAAGTGGCTCAAATAGGACAAAAATGAGCTTCTAGTAATTTGAAAAACAAAGACAAAAAATTAAATAATTTATTTTTTCATTATATTCATTAATTCTAAGTTTTTATGTATTCATATTAATATAGGGTCCAAAGTATGTAAAAAAATACCACCAAGCCATGATGAGTAAGGGGAAGTTGGTGACTCATTGTCTAGTAAAAATGAGCATATATGAGGCTATTTACAAACTTGTAAGTTTATTTAAATAATGTTGTATATACAATTTATTAATTCATACTTAAATTATATTTATAACTTTAAATTATTTTTAGAGAAGATGTATGACTTCAAAGGCATTAGAAAAAGTGCGAGACTCAACTCAAATCCTATAGATGAAGCAAAAATGCATTCAATGAATAAGCACATTCACATGGTTTTATGCCAACAATACTTCATTAATGTCTTGATAATTATTAAAATCAATTAGTTAACATAAATTAAATTTGAAATAGTTTCCCTTGTTGGTGGTTGGGTTCTTAAAACCGGGATAGACATAAGGAAGATAAAGATTCAAATGAGGGTTTTGAGCAAAAAATTGTAGGAATAGCAGGGAGAAGGAGATGGGAGGTGCCCCATGCCAACTGGAGCCTTATAAGTGATCCGGCTTGGAAGAACAATGAGGAGCTATGGAACCTCCTACAAAAGGGTGGCATTTCCAATTTTATAGAACACATTCAGGGGCACGACCAAAATATTTTAGTTCATTTCGCAATGGACTAGAAGGATAGAAAGGTGGAATATGGTGGTCACCATGTTACTATTAATGAAGAATTGATTGCTTGAAGGCAATAGGCCTCGAGTTGGAGGGATATCATTTTTTCAACAAAAGGATTGATAGGGCTACCGAGGCTAAGAAATTATCTAAAGAGGGAGAGGAGCTTAAATTTGTTTCTATGGGTGTTAGGGTAAGCTCTATCCCCAAGCCATTTGATGAAGTTACAAAAATGATGGTTAGGTACATTTCTCTGGAAGGGCGCTACAAAACTGTCCCTGTCAAGCACCTGGTCTTTCTTAATCACTTTAGAAGGAAATTTTGGTCTGCTTCCTACATTACCTGTTAAATTCCCTTTAGTGCTCCATTTTGGACTTCCAGAAGCACTCTCATGCTATCCCTCTCCACTCAGGGCCTCATCTTCCTGCTTCATAAGCTCTGTGTCTCCAAATTCCCTAGCTTCCCATCCTCTCCCAGTGATCCGCACATCACTACCTCCACTACTCCCACTCCCATTTTGGACACCTCTTCCAAACCCAAGACTAAGAACCCAAAACTTCCCAAACATCCCTCACTCTACTTGGGTTCTTAGAAGCACCAAAGAGCTGGAAGTTGTGCATAATTTGCTGCATATTAGTAATGTTGGCTTAGATACGGCCTTGCATCAGGAGGGGAATAACATACCTCATAGGTTGGAATCTCTGGAGAAAGAGATGAAGTAGTTAAAGAAGGACCTGCAGCACATGGACAAGTAGAAAGGAAAAAGAAAGATTGATGATGATACTGATAATGGGAAGGATCAGATTGCTGACATTTACAAGAAATTGAACTCTTTAGACAATAGATTGGGGAGATCCAAAGATAGGCATGATCATAACATGGCTATCTTCAATGCCATTAGTGACTTCTTAGAGCAGCATGTTCAAAGCATTACCATGCTTAGTGGGATCCCTAACACTATTTGGGGGACTGAAAAAGAGAGAAGCCAGACCATATCGAAGCTGAACGCAATTGACCCCACACACATCACCACTTTGGCATTGTTCACTTCGCTGCAAACAATCCAATCCAGGATCAACAAAGCTTCCAAGAAGTAATCTCCTCAAAGGGTGGAGGGCATTGTTGTAGTCATTTACTTTTTAGGTCTTTTTTTCGCTTCTATCCGCTTTATTGTATTATTACGGTTTTGTTTTGTTTTGCTTTTTACTTGTAACTATCTTTTGGTTACTGTTGGACATAGTGTTTTATCTGGATTTTGATCCTCTTTTGTTGTCCCTATATAGCTCTATTTGGTTGTTGAGCCCTTTTTGTAATAGGGTATAGTCCCTTCAAAACTATTTACCAATAATTTTAAAAAAATTGAAATATTTTAATAATTATTAAATAATGTCATTGTAGGTGAATAAACCATCAGTTTTAGTTGATGGCCCTAACTTTAGAGAGGGTACTAATGATGGTGATCTTGACTATAACTATGGAAACCCATCATTACATGGAATGGAACATAGTCCAAACAATATAGACAATGAGCACATATATTATCATGATGATAATGAGCTCTTAAATGATGATGGTGATGAACAATTGATGATTTAGCTAGTTTATAGTAGTAACTTTTATATAAATTGTAATTCAAATTCATGTTATTGTATTGTACATGAGAAATTAATTATTTTCTCATATTTAAGAGTATATTGCTATCTTTGTGATTAACTTACCTAAAACATTATTTTACCTAAAATGGTATATGTTATTTTATGTTCATTTAGAAAATATGCAATTTTTATGTATGATATTTTATTTTAGTATTGTAATTTACATTTTAAAAATAAATTTCTAATTTTTAAAATTATATTATTTTATATAAATATTACTATAATCTTATTATTTATTTTTGTACAAATGGTATTCAGTATCATATTTTAGTATATGTATTAGTAATTTAAAATATGACCATTTCTTTTTACACACACATATACACACACATATATATATATATATATAACATGTAATATAATTATTTGATAGTTTAAATAATTATATTACTTTTTTTAATTTATTGAATGAAATTTGTCACATGTGCGCCACTTGGAAGTGCAAAAGTGGCATGGTTGGCATCATGTATGTATGGCGAGATTTGGCACAATGTAAGTGAAAATGTGATGCAATTAATAATCTCTATTTGCATCAAGTTTACGCCACCCTTCATGACATGATTTCCTTAAATAAAAATGGACAAAACCCAAAAATGTTGATTTCCAATGTGAAATAGAACAAAAAAATGGCACTATTCACACTTTATGTATTAGTTAGAGTAAGGAAAAGAACAAAAATGATTAATATATTATTATTCTTCCTAAATTTTAATTTCAATAGAAAGTAACTTAATTTCCATTTTATTAAAAGTGTTCATATGTTCTCCCATAAATTCACTATCACCCATTCTCAATGAATAAAAATCTTGGAGAAACAATTTGTTTACTATGTACTTTGTTTAATACAAAGACCAAAAATTATTTCATAGCTTATGATTAGTTGTCGCTATTGATACATTCAAAAAAATTGATCCGATAGACATAATCTAATCAAAATCTTCACCTTCCTATCAATATTGTCCCAATCCACTACCTTCATACCCACTAAAACAATCTGGACATAAAAACTATTGATATCTTTCCATGAGAAGATATTCCATATTTAGCTTCCATATCGCAAAATGTTGGAATTTCAATTTATCAAATTTAATCATTATGCTTCCATCCATTTTACTTTATTCAAACAAATTCTCATATAGAGCTCCCACTCAAGTAAAATTAGGTTATAAAACCCTAACTCTATATAAAAAAGCTAAAAATTATTTGTAATGCCAAATGAAGAGAAAATTACTTGATAGAATAATAAGAGAGAAGTAATACTCAATAAAATATTTAAGCTAAATAGAATAGGAAAAATGGCATACACAAGATTACATGCATGAATTTTCTAGAAAAACCTTTTTGGGAAAAATCCCAATACAATAAATCCTTTACTACTTTAACCCAATAGTTTACAATATAATAATGTACTTCTAATTTCTACTTCACCTTAATACATAGGTGAATAAATGTAAGCACACCAATAAGAAAACCATTCAAGTGGTATTATATTACCATGGACACCATAACTATGGGATATATAAACCAAAAATAATAGCAATACTTTTATTTTAAGCTCAATTATACTTACAACATCTCTCATCTCAAAAGGTGGGTTTTAAACCCTTATTTAGATTTTTATAATGAGAAATTTGTACATATTAGAAATAGGTAGACTATTCTAATCTAGCTAACTTACAACATTGCATGAAAAAATAATGCATTTTAACTTGAACTAAACTAAACAATTGATACACGATAAGTAACTTGTTTAAAATACAAGAGAAGAGAGATACTTAACTTGTTCAAAAATATTCTATAATGATATTGATGTATTAGAAGTGAAACAAGAGAATTTGAGACTCTTCATTCTATATAAAATATTCTAGAACTAGAAAATTTATAGGTTAAGGAGCATATATGATTTATATGGTCTAGGAAAGAGTTATATTGTACATGACAAGGATTGTATGGTCTTGGAATAAAAGATATTTTGGTTATGAAACTTTTTATGTGCTTCACTTGTCTAAAAAGGTGCTCTTTATGTGTCACTCTTCTTTACACAACTTCAATATGACCTGTAATGATTTGCAATAAAGTAGAAACCCTAATAACCTATAGAAACCTTCATTAGAGCATTAACAAACCAAAGGATACAACATGTATGTGTGTGATTGAGGAAGGACTACTCTAGGAAGTAAGACTCCTAGTTGTTGAACCAATCCCAATGTTGCATTATATATCCTTGATGAAAAATCAAGCCTCATATAGTTCTCATAGGTGTTCAAGTAAGTGTGTAAAGATAACCAACCCATAAAGGTACCCTCATGTCTCTTGATATAAAGATAGTGGGTAATTGTCTAGTATATAATGTACCTAATGCGGTATTAGTGATAGGTAGTGTGACTTAACTATGTGAACAAGCCCTTATGTTGTTTTAAACCCTTTTGTAATGTTTGGGATGAATTTTCTCTTGTTTAAGACTTGGTTATATGATCTTTGTATATTTTATATGGGTGAATCTAGACTCCTTGACCTAGTTTAGTGCTTCAAAATTCTAGTAGGGACTACCCTAGATGATATGTAACTAATTTGAGTATATTTAAGAACCCTTTGAGTGATTTTGGAATGATGTTTGTAATATGAGCTTGTAATAATGCTAAGTGAGTTATAATGTGATAATGACTTTCTTATATAGTCTTCCATAGGTGAGATATTATGATAAGGACAACCCTAAGAAGATAAAATGACCCAAAGAATGATTTAGCATTGAAAGTAAAGTTGATGATTGAGAAGGGCCATGACCATACATATTGGCCAAGACTAGACCCCACATCTTGACCCTTCCATATGGTTTTGGATAGGAGAGAGAAACTCCTAAACTGAAATTTTGTAATGAATATAAGATGTTTTATGCCTCTTTGATTGAATAATATTTCTATATTTTTCAAAATAGCATGATGTAAAGATCATAAAGTTGTGGAATGAATAAAGAGATTTTGATATTGGATTTTGAATGTGAGCATTCATCTTGAACAAGATACACGGTCAAACTTGGCATTGTACAAGGACAAGTTACCAAATTTTAGTGTCCAGTGAAACATATTGTGAGATTTTATAATAGTTCAAAAAAATTAAAAACAAAATTATTTAGGGTATACAACGTGATAGTATTCACAAATTTATTTAGGACATATTATAAGTCTTACACATTTGCATACATATATTGACATCCTATCAAATGACCACTAACAATACTAAGTGTTATAGGTTGGTTAGGCTCAAGTACTAGTAGTAGGCCCAAGTGCTATATGTTTACTAATCAGCAAGACCATATGCTAATGTTCTCATAAACACTACTCATACACACCATATAAAATGACATAAGTGGAAATCAAATTTTTGGTGAAATATTTTGTCAAGGAAAAAATGTGTAATTTCATCAATGCTCACGTAGGAAAAGGTCCCTCCTCCTAGGAATGGGAAGTCTCTCATTATTGAAAGCTATAAATTAGGTACACTAGACTAATATACAAGGTGGCTAAGGATGGAGAATGCACAAAAACATCCTTGTTTTGATTGTAACAATAGAATAGAGGAGGATAAATTTATAGGTAAGGGAAGAGAGAAAAATGAGAAGGGGGATTTTATTAATGATTTGAAATCAAATTTCACTAACTACAACTCGAGTTGATTCCATTTTAGTTGGAGGAAACAAGAAAGCACAACACAACATCATAACAAGATAATGAAATAAATAATGCAAGATAAATACAAAGCCTTAAGATATCTTCATTCCATAATTATGGAAAAGATTCCTTTAACTTATTACAAATGTCGGGATGTTCTTGGTTGGTGACAGATGATGAATTGAGGAAAATTCTAGGTAGGAAATAGAAGAATATAACTTGTTAGAGAGGGTAAAAAGTGGATCATTTGGAATGGAGAGAGAATTCTAATTTATAGCCAAAACAAATGACTCTTTGCATTCCCATGTGAATTTTCAACTTAAAGTGAAATCTCAATGAAGAAATAGAAACTTTAAGTGACTTAAGTGACTTTTACAAAAGTTATTTCTCAATGGAGAAATAGAATGTTAGAGAGATACAAGAGAGAGAGGATGTGTGATCAAAAGAATATGATCTAGGATTAAGTTCTACTCTTCCTTCATTGTGGAGATGAATGTTGCAACTAAATAGGATCTTCCTCATTTGCTTCTATTATTAGATCATATTTTTATTAGACTTAGAAATGATCCTCCACATCTTATCCAAAATGATCATTTGTGGTCATGCCTCAAAATCTATCTTTCAACTCATCTTTGTGAGTGATGGTAGGCTACACAAATCAACTCTTAGTCAAAAACAATCTCATATATCCTACATGAGCAAAAAATTATCTTGTAATAATCAAGAATTAGGAACTCACATCACACATTCCCTATAGTTGATAAGAAAAATCACACCATGAGCCCTCTTAGATTTGATAGTATCAAAGATTCCTGAGAATCCTCAATGGAAACATAGCAATCTTTTGAATGGAAACACTTTCTATTTTTGAGATGGAATCAAGTACTAACTAAATGGACAATTTATTCCTAAAGAGTAGAGTACTTTCTATGATGTCTCCTAAATGGAGGATGGTAAGGATATTGATAATACACCAAAACCATGGTTCCCATCATAAAATCCTTTAATTGATTCAACTAGATGTTTCATGCTCAATAATCCTCTCGTGCTCTTTTTTTATAAGAGGTAAAAAAGGGTTGAGGGGGCCTACCCCATACACCAACACCACTCCAAGAGAGTAGATAATTACAAAAACTACAACATCAAAAAACATAGAGAAACTAACAGTAGTGATGAAAGTAATAGCCTCGGATCAAAGACAATAAAAAAACCAAAACATCCCACCCCAGATCATTTATAGGATTTTTCAAGCCCCTCCAGCACCTTAGCCCATTCCTTCACCAAAGCATCAATATTACCCAGCCAAGGTACCCAAGTCAAAACCATCAGGGGTCACCTTTCTCTTCCTTCCCTGACTATCCATGGCACAATAGGCATTGGTGAGATTCCCAGAGTTTGAAGGTGTTGCAGAGTCGATTTCACCATGACTACGCTCCATTCCATGTAGCTATGGAGGATAGCCCAAACATGATCCATCTCTTTGGTTATGAAACCAAAGTTGGCCTTTAAAACCTCAATCTCTCTGCCATGCCCGTTGCTGACCACTTCCTCCACCTGCACTTTCATCTTATGCCAATCATTAAACAGAAATTGAACCAAGCTCTTAGTGAGCCGCATATCACCCTTGAGTTCCTCAATATCCGCCACCATCCTAGCCAAATGGTTTTCCCCTTTTACCGGTCCGACATGACCCAAAGCCTCAAAGTGTTGTTCTAGTTGAGCATTGATAGGGGTCTCGACTTCCTGTTTACTGGACTCACCCTTGGTGTACGGTGAAGTACAAGGGACTGCTTTGATTTCAAATCCTTAAGATTCTGGGCCACCACCACCTCCACCCCATCCTAGTCATCATCTAAGTCCCCATCCTGAGAGTCAGTATCATCACTCAAATCCTCATCCTCCGATTCTGAGCCAGTGCCATCCACATAAGCTTCCAGAGCCATGGTAAGGAGCAGTTTTATCTATGTCCAAAGCCACTCTTTTTACAAGGGAAAGGATAAAGCCTTGATGGAGAGGGATAAATATTCTTCTCATTTTGAACTATGAAATAGAGGCACATAGGGAATGAAACAGAAAGTAGGGAAAACTAAAATCCTAGCCACGCCTAAAATGATTTAGCATAGGGAGGTGGTAGGCATAAATACATTTGTGGTGACCCTCTAAGAGTTAAAAATTGAATAAGGGTGAGAGCCACCTCATCATAAGGATTAGGAAGAGACATTTGAAGGTAACCAACAAAATGGGAAGTGAGATTCTCATTACCTTTAAGGAAAAGATTCTAGTTCTTCAGAGGCTTCCTTCTTAGGTTTGTAGACCTCCCTCCCCATAGCAGGGATGCCCATCACTTTGGCCACCGAATCCATAGTGATCTCCATACTGATCCCCTTCATTTCAACAACTGCTCCTTTTTTGGTCACTTTCCATGCACTAGCAAAATATTTGCTAAGATTTTCATAATGCCCTTTGAAAATTTTTCAGAAAGGGAGTAAATCCCTTACTATCAAACAGAGCCATAGCTTCAGGCGTGACCCCTTCAAGGTCAATAGGTTCAGTTCTAACAAGATCACCACCCATTTGGCCAAACAACAAAAACCTCTTCACAAAAAGACCCAAAATCTAGAAAACCAGAAGATTACTCGCATGCCAAGAAGTGAAATTTCTACAGACCTGGGAAGCAATAAGAGCTCTCCAAGAACACGAGTGGATCTCCTTCCCGATCTTCTCATTATTGAAAGATAAATGCACATTCATCCTATGGCATATGACCATGATGATATTGACACCCCATGAAAGGACCTTATACGTGTTCATTGATGTCTTTTAATAAGTGTGCCCACACCTTGGGATCGAGGATTTCCACCTCCTTCATAAGTGTCAACTCAAAACCATTAACCCCCATATTAGAAAAGAATTCCACCATGACATTAGCCTCCCTATAAACATGTTTAAAGGTGATAAGATTAAAAGAAAGGGTCATTTCCTTAATACTCTTAATAGAGTTATGGTTGGAAATAGAGATGGATCCTTTCCCATTTATGTTGTTAATTATGTTCAGGGAGTCTCCTTCCACCTCCAGATTGACAAAATTGTGTTGAAGAGCTATAGACAGCCCCCAAAAGACCCCAGCAGCCTCAACAACATTATTAGTTTGAGTGCCCAGATTGAGATGGTACCCTAGAATAAAACTTCCTTCAGAATCAAAAAACCCCACCACAACCAGCATGACCAGGGTTTCCTTTGGAGGCACCATCAAAGTTCAATTTTAAACACTCCTTGTTAGGTTTCTCCCAACCTTTGAGTCTAGGGTTAAGAGCAGGGGGCTAAAGGTAGTGGATCCCAAACCCCACTTCAAGGAAAATTTGGATTCATTCTGAAAAAAGGACTTTTTGGGAGTTCAGGTTAGAGAAATTAGCCAAAATGGAATTCACACAACGGGCTCCAATTTTGTTGGGAGGCTCTTTTTTGCCTTTAAAGATTCTTCTATTTCTCTCCTTCCATATCTCCCAAGCCAAATGCATAATAGAGAAGGTCCATAAAAATGTAAACCTTGGCTCTTAAAAGGGTTAGACCATTGGGTCCACAATAGTTTTATGGAGTCAGGAAAAACCCAATTGACTTCAAAAAGATTGAGAATGGTTTTCCTAACCAAGACAAGAAAGGGGTAGTTTAGGAACAGGTGAGAGGTATCTTCACAATCAGATTCACACAAAACACATCTATTAACCATGTGGAAATTTCTCTTGTTTAGGTTGTCGACCGTAAGAATCTTGTCATGGATGACCAACCACCAAAACATATTAATCTTGGGGATTAAATATTTGACCCAAACACTTCCCCAGTTATAATTTTCCCTTCCCCCCTTAGGAAAGAAAGATTTGTAGGCACTTTTGACCGAGAAGTTACCATTATCTTCCTTTGACCAGTAAATACTATCCTCTTCAGGATTCTCTTTATTAATAATAACTCCTCTTAATCTGTTGTTAATAGAAGCAATCTCAATGTTGTTAGAATGATCCAAAGCTATGGTTTTCCATTGTCCCAAAGGATCATCTAAATTGAAGAAATCTCTAACCTTGGTCCCATAATTGGTCATAGAATCTCTATAGACCATAGGGTAAATAGCCTTGAGGGGAAGGTCCTCTAACCATTTTTCCTCCCAAAAGTTAATGGTTCACCCATTTCCCACTAACCATTTGCATCCCTCAGAGACAACATGTTTAGCCTAGATTTAAAGATTTCCATAAACAAGAAGAACCATTAGAGTTCTGGGTGCTGAAGCACCATTCATTAGCAGATAGATTAGGCCAGTATTTCCCTCTTATAATACTAGTCCAAACACTCTCTTCCTTAATCAGTCTCCAACTCATTTTTGACAAAGCATAGCTTTATTCATTTTGGTCCAATCCCTGATACCAAGACCACCAAGTTTTTTGGGGGCACAAACCTTTTCCTAGGAAATTAGAGGAATTTTGTCTTTAGATTCGGAGCCACTCCATAGAAATATTTTTTGTATGCTTTCCAGCTTGCTAGCAACCTCAGAGGGTAACCTGTAGATAGACATCGTATAAACAGGTAAATTTTGAATCGAACATTTGAGAAGAATAGATTTTCTAGCTTGAGATAGTAGTGACCCTTTCCATCCTTCAAGTTTCTTTAGGAATCTATCAATTAAGAAATTCCATTCAAGCATTATTAGGTTTTTCCACCCCTATAAGCATCCTGAGATACCGAGTTGGGAGGGTTTTAGAAACACAACCAAGAATACCAGCAATTTTGTTGCTTCTTCTTTCAGGGGTATTGATGAAGAAGATGGAGATTTTCCCATAATTGATCAATTGATCAGACACCTCCTCATAATCCTTCATTAACTATTTGAATTCCATGGCCTTTGGGACAGAAGCAACACCAACCAACATAGTGTCATCAACAAAATGCTAGTGAGAAACTCTGTTATAGTTGACAATGGGAGAAATACCTCTGATTCTACCATCCTGGTAGCCTTATTTAGAGCTCTACTAAGGGTCTCACCATAATAATGAAAAGAAAGGGTGAGATAGGATCACCTTGTCTTAAACCCCTGCGTGCTATTAAAAAACCCACAAGGGGTCCCATTAACCAGGACCGAGAACTTGGCTATGGAAATACATGAGAGAATCATCTCCTTAAAGTCCTCTCCAAAGCCAAACCTAGAAAGAATCTTCGAAGGAAGGGCCAAGAAACTTTGTCATATGCTTTTTCCATATCAAGATTTATAAACATGGCTTCCTTCTTGGCTTTATAAACTCTCATGCTATTTGGATTAGGTTGTAAAATGAGTTTTTCTACCTTTTTAGGTGTTTTTGATGATGATTTTAGATGCAAGGTGCGGGAAGATAGGAAATGAAACACCCATAAGAACACTTTGGCTTAGGACTTAGCCATTTTTATGGATAAGGACTATTTTTGGAGATAACATGCAGAGCACACATAGAGAGAAGAAGACTTGCACTCCACACAATGGTATTTTGGGAACAAGTGACGATAAGCGCCATGCATAGTTTAAGATAATAATAGGATTTCTACTTGGAGTTAACTATAGGACATCTATTGTTAGAGCACTTGCATGTTGTGCATACTATTGTAAAGGCACATGGCTATTATCAAGCATGTGACCTATTTTGAGAAGTGCATGGGTGGTGAAGGGAAAGTCCCCACCCCTATAAATATGTATTGATTTGTGTAGTTTAGTAAGTGGTGAATTATTGTAGAGTTGTGTTGTTGGTTTTGATGCGCACATGACTCATGGAGATATTGATATAGTGTAAGAGATTCTGTGTTTTATAGTATTTAATGTAATGGAGTATATTGGTTGGATAATGGTATTAGACATGAATGAATCTAGTTCTTGTATGGTTAATCTTATCATAGTTATTGTTTAGTTCATTTATTATGATTCTCTAAGATATAAATATGGATTATGCACTGTGGAATGCTTATGTCTAGTTATGAATCTGAATATGTTTAAACATCATCATGCTAACATTTTGTACAAGAAACTCTAAAGAGGGACTGGTGCCTTTCATGTGCTTGAGTGAGCACTCAGCTTAGGCTGAGTGATGTGTCAAGTGCACTAGGTTATTCATAGTAAATTCTAGGCTGCATCATTGGTTCCATTGTTGGGACCTCTTTTTCAGTTGTTTTTAGGATGTTTTGTGATGAAGATGTACAGTTGACCTTATCAAGTGTTGAGGAGTGGATAGTAGATCTGGAAGAAGAATACACTTGGAGATTCAACACTGGATCTGAGTTTGACATGTGCACATGGGTGGAGCAGAACTTGTATGACTATTTATATGAGAGTTTCTTTGCTATCTTTCTGATAGAGATCTATACAAGTGGCTGGTTGCTTATGCATCTAAAAGGAATTGGAGGTTTCACACACTTTTCTAGATGCAGAAGAATTTTAGGCCCTCTATGATGTTGATCTGATTTGGACGTGTGCTATGGACACTTGGTTCCATGGTGTTTTGAATAGCTATATTTTGGAGTACTCAATTTCCACTTATTCTTTCTTAGAGGTAGCTGAGTTCCATTTTTACGTTATCCTAGGGGAACCTATCTACAAGGCATTCCACTAGTGATTAAAATCTTGATGGTAACCCTAAATTTGGAAGAGAAGTCGATGGCTAGCTAAACCCCACCACACATGTGGGGAAGGAGAAGGTTTGGTGAAGGATGGTGGACCTAGTGTAGAGAGGAAAAGAGAAGAAAGGAAACTTAAGTACAATGAGGTGCATGAGAGGGAGTTAGGGAAAGCAACGAGATTGTAGAATGGATGGTGTTGAGGAGAGAGATGGATCATGAAGGATTTAGAGCTCACGCAGAGGGCATGGAGCCAGAGCATTTAGAACTCCCCCATTTGGGAAAGCATGATAGGGAACCCTCATCGCCTCTTATGAGAGCATGCCAACAGAGACATGGGCCATGGTGGGTGTGCACATCTCGAATCTACTGAAACCTAGCCCTTGTGCTTGGTTTCTAGTTTTAGTATAAAAGTAGTAACAAGCTAGTTTGGGTAGTAAAATAATAGGAGTAAATCAAATAAAAAGTACATCTATGGTCGGGAAGATGTCTTCCTTGTTATTTGGAGGTACCTTTTTAGCACGTCATCAACGTAAACTTAGGCACATAGAATTTTGGACTCACCTCTGGGAGTAGTACCACCCTCAGAATGTAGGAGTTAGTTTAGTACCATTATTGGGACACAGGGAAGTACATCCTCTGGTTCACTTCTTCTATAAGTGGAGGATTAGGGGGCATAGGTGGCTCTGGTTCTAGTGGATCTAGTGGGTCTAGAGGTAGAGGTAACACAAGGAGGTTCTAGATCCGGTGGGCATGGTCCTCACCAACCCTAGAATATTTACATGGAGATGTCACTTCATCTTCTAGAGTATAGGGAATAGAAGATGTTGTTGAGCATGTGCACATGTGTGAGATACTGTGGCATGAAAAAGGGATCATGGATTTTGAGTGTAAGGCAAGTTAGTTTACAACTACGTTATAAGGACACATGCACACATATTTGGTATAGGAAGTTTGACCCTGATCAGACTTATGTAGATTATACAACGTTATGGGATGCTTTCCTTAAGGAATTTTATATCCCGAGTTCAGAGAAGAAGAGTATAAGTGCACTCAAGGATATTAAGTAGGGAACTACTGAGAGTGTTCAGAATATGATGCCCATTTCAAAACACTTTTTTCTAAACTTTTCATATGATATCCATGCAAGCCAACATGCACAAAGTGGTTTTTTGAGGCTTGATCACACCTTTTAGGAGGGTACTATCACATAAGACATATATGGATCCATGAAGTGCTTGAAGCAATGTATGCACACTTGAGGTAAAGAAGTATACACTAGAGTGAGCCCATTCCTGGAAGCTCAGATTATAGCTATGGAAAAGTAGTTGGAGAAACTATCATGGCCAATTCAGCGCATGAGACACATGCACTAGGATTTGGTGTACATATTGTGAAGTTGAGGGGCACACTAAGGATATTTTCCCCATAGGTCAAGTGTGTTCATTATTGCTAGATTGTGAGATATGTCATTTAGACCATGATGCAAGCCATTTTCCATTATTACAACATGTGATAAGGAAAACATATCTTGCTTCTTGTAAGATTTTTTGGTCCATGACTCACAATACCAAAGATTGCAGGTTGATTGATCAGATCCATGATGCCATTGATATTGGTGTATGACAGACAAGAGTATCAAATAACTCTAAAGGTAAAAGTGAGCACCATGATCATGATCACACTCAAGGGCACTATGATCAAAATGAAGGACGCTTTGAAGGAGGTCATGGTAGAGGTCGAGGATACCATGGTGGATTTAGGGCCGAGGCGAGGTCGTGGTGGTGGATGAGGTGAGTTTCCTCATGGAACATGTTATACATGTGGGATCCTGACCACTACAGTGTGAATCCCTTAGAATATTACTTGTTCTTTTTGTGGGAAGAATCATAACTATGAGGAGTGCCTGACTTATATGAGCATCTTAGCAAGCAACATAAATAGGAGAACAAGGGGCATAGGATGGTTAGAATACAACACGCCATGGAAAACCAATGGATGCCAAAGTTGGAATCGAACCTGAGGTAGTACCTATGAAAATTACTACACATGCTTGAAGTTGCATGCCTAGAGAAGCATTGCAACAAAATCCTACCATTACTAGGGAAGAGGTCTTGCATGCAAGATACCCAGATCCTACACATCAGAAGGAGGTTTATCAGAAACCATGGAGGTGCTCTTAGAAATCTTCAAGGTGAGATACAATGTTTAAAGGAACAATCATGGAAAGTTGGAACAAAAGAAGGCAAGTAGAGATGGTCATCATAGATGTTGATGATTTGAAAGAGGTATGCAAGATGTTACGCTAGGAGAATATTATTCCATTACTAGGGAATTGGTTAAAGGGAAACACTCCACATGTAGGTATTGAGAATGGAAGGTAGATCTTGTATGCATAATAATCTCCCCCTCATAGCTTGGATTATGATAAGGAGATCACTCTAAATGTTGTTGTGGATGGGTGGCTTTTGAGAAATATTGATTGACACAAGTGCACGGAAGTTAATGTGCTTACTTTAGATGCATGGGTATAGATGGGAAAACCTCCATTACAACCATCCTCTAATGTATTATTTATGGAAAATCAAACTAAGGCCACTCCAATAGGAGTTTTAAAGGATGCATCCATTACTATATACAAGGGGCCAAGTTCACTGGGGACTTTGAGGTTTTAGCGCTTGTAGAAGTAGACAACTTCCTAGCTCTACTTGGGCCCTTGGTGTTATGAAAATAATGTTGATCTATGGTTCAACAAGGGGTATATAAGTTTTGAGAACAAGGAAGAATGAGTTATTATCCCTTTGACAGATGGGAAATATGCACCTTATGTTGAACCTTTGAGTGAGGAAGACCTGAATAAAATTTATGTGTGCATCATTCGAGATCTAGAAGTACTTGAGCCATCTAAGGAAGGAATCCTCCAGTGGGAAGATGCATAGTCTATTAGTGATACTACAAGTATTCTTGTGATAATTGGGCACATGGAACTTATGAGATGGTTGGGCACAAAGTAAAGAAGTGCATCTACATGAGGAGGAAACCTCACTATATTAGGAGGATAAGTAACAACTTGTACCCCGGTACACTAGAGAAGGAGACCCCGATGGTATTCTTATGTGCCATGGAGGAATAGTGGAAGGATCAAGTGGAAAGAAATATGTTAGTGTATACCCTACATGGGACAAAAACACATTGGTGGATGGTTCATAGGATAATCTCATAGAATGGAATGAAGTGAGAATTTCTCTAACAACCATTTTCTCAAGAGTAATGCGCCTACTCAAATCTACACATATCATGGTAATCATCCTATTCAGCACCACGTTCAATAGTGTGAGAGACTCTAGATAGAGGGGTAGGAAGCTTTACCACCTTCACTATGGGTGCAAAAACTTTATTTCACTTTGTGAGGTTGTGCACGCACGTGCTTGGTATGTTTATGCAGAGCTACATAGGGAGACTAGAAATTGGAAAGACTTGACTACATGAATGATCCAGACTTTTGACTACTTCTCCACTAAACCTGGTGAAAGAGGCATTATAATTATGGAGTGATTGACTATGGGAGACAATACAAAGGATAAAGAACTCATTTAGGAGTTATTTGGTGAGGAAGACCTAGGAGTGCATTTTGATGAAGTAGATGAGACCGATGTCAAACTACTTGAGCATGCTTGCCTTGAGAAGGAGAAAGGAAAGATGGTCTACATAGTGGATGATGAAGAAGTAGAAAATTTGGACATAGATCATTCAGAGGGTATGTGTGAAGTCTTAGACAATGTGGATAAGAAGGCACGTGCCTATCATGAACCTATGAAGACCAAGAAAGTGAACATTGGCACAGATGTTGAACCTAAGGAGGCCATAATTGGAGATTATTGGTTTGATTCTGAAGTGGCTAAGATAATTGAGTTACTACGTGATTTCAGGACTTATTTCCTAGGGGCTACCATGAGTTAAAGGGAGTGCATGAGTCTTTGGGTGAGATGAGGATTAAGTTAAAGGAATGTGTGCCCGGTTAGGAAGAGACCTTACAGGATGAACCCTAACATGTGCGTAAAAGTTAAAGAAGAAATTGAAAAGATGTTGAAATCTGGCATCATTAAGCCCCTAGAAGAATCAGAGTGGGTTAGCCCCATGGTAATCAGTATAAATAAATATGGTAGGATTAGGATTTGTGTGGACTACAGGGAGCTGAATGTTGCATGTGTGATTGATCATTTTCCTACACCTTTCACCGAGGAAATATTAGAAGGCGTTGCAGGGCACAAAATTTACTCTTTTACAGATGGATTCTCTGGATATCACCAGGTAAGAATTGCAAAGGAGGATCAAGAGAAAAAAATTTCACCACTGAATGGGGAAGTTTTGCATACATGGTGATGCCCTTTGGACTAAAGAACACACTGCAAGTATTTTCATGCATTGTGGTTCAAGCATTCAAGATTTTATTCACAAATTCTTATAGGTTTACTTGGATGATTGGACAATATATGGGCTTGTCAAGGATCATTGTGACAACTTGTGATTAATGTTTGAGAGGTGAAAATAGTTAAACATCTCTTTAAACATCAAGAAGTGTGTATTTTCTACACCTTTGGAACTCTGCTAGGGCATATCATCTGCAAGGAGGGTTTGTTAGTAGATCCAACCAAGGTTGTAGTTATCTTAGGCCTAGAGGAACCTACCAAGTCAGAGTGAGGTGCATAGATTCTTGGGCCACACAGGGTATTACAAAAATTTATCAAAGGATATGTAAAGATTTTTGCATGCCCTTGGAGGAGTTACTAAAAGGAAAAGGGACATTCTATTGGGGAGAACTACAAACAACGTGCATTTGAAGAGTTGAAGGAGAGGCTTACTATGATGCCTATTTTGTGCTTTCCCTCATGGAACCAACCTTTTCACATACATGTGGACCCTCTAGCATGGCCATTAGCGTAGTATTAGCTCATCCTGGAGAAGGTATTATAGATCATCCTATCTATTTTTCTAGTAGAAAGTTGACACCCTGAAACAAAATTATACAACTACAGAGTGAGAGCTTTATCAATGATCTACGCACTACATAAGTTTAGATAGTACTTGCTAGCAACACCTTTTGTGTTTTATACAGATCACATGGCATTGAAATACTTGGTAAATAAGCCCATTTTACAGGGGCACATATGTCGATGGGTTCTCTTATTCCAAGAGTTTGATTTTATAGTTGTGGTAAAACTAGTAAAAGAAATTCTAGCCTAGACCACTTATCAAGAATTCAATCAGAGAGGACACGTGCAAAAATTGAAGATACAATGCCAGATGCACAATTGTACATGTTAAATAAAGTTAAACCACACGCCCTGGAATTGGAGGATATTGTTGTCTTTTTATGCACAGGTATGGCGCCAGAAGGAATGAAAGCCTTGGAAAAGAAACAACTTGTAATTCACGCCACACCTTTCATGTTGATCAGTGGTGACCTATACAAACTAGGATGAGATGAAGTATTACGTCGTGTGTGTACTAGAGCATGAGCACATCAATCATGGAAGAGGCTCATGGTGGTATTACAAGTGGACACTATGCAGTGATGCCACCATGTGTAAGATTCTACTCATTGGTTTATGGTGGGAAACCTTGTACAAGGATTACAAGGAGTATTGTAAGGCATGTGATCACTATCAGTGCCTTGGAAAACCTGGGGAAAAGAGATGAAATGCCTTTAAGGCCTATTACTAGCATAAAACCATTTGAAAAATGGGCAATAGACTTTGTGGGTCCTATTTCCCAACCCACGTGTAGAATGGATCATGCTACATCATCACTTGTACATGATTATCTTACAAGGTGGGAAGAAGCAACACCTACAAAGGATTGTACAACAGGCTACAACAACATAAGGTTCTTATGGGAAAATATTCTTACTAGGTATGGATGTCCATTGAGTCTGACAAGTGATAGGGGCACACATTTCTTGAATGAGACAATCAGGATATTATTGGATGAATTTATGGTCACGTGCACCACAAGACCACACCCTATCACCCTCAAGAAAATGGGACTATGAGGCCTTCAATAAGATATTGAGCCAGACCTTGAAAAAAATTTGTGATGTTGGAAGGAAAGATTGGGATGATAAAGTTTTTGTTGTACTTTGGGCATATAGAACAACCTATAAAAGGTTGAATAAGGCCACACCCTTTCAGTTGGTGTTTGGCATGAAAAAAATTCTTCCCATAGAATTTATGTTACCTTCTTTGTGTATTGCACACGCTGGAGGTCTAGTTGATGAGAAAGCTTTGGAAGAGAGAATTGACAACTTAATAACTGGATGAGAGATGCACCATAACACGTTGGAGTCAGAAGTAGGAAAAGGCCAGATAGAAGGCATGGCATGATAGACATATCAAGGACAAGAAGCTTGAGGTTGGGAAGATGGTACTTCTTTATGATTCAAAGTTTTTGTGCCACCCAGAAAGCTTAAGGTGCATTGGTTGGGACCGTATGTTATCACTCACATACTTGAATCAAAGCTTATCCAATTAGAGGCGCTTGATGGAACATGGTTACCTAGTTACTTCAATGGGAGTAGGTTGAAGCCCTACTATAAATAATCCTTCTTGGTGTTTGTAATAAGGAAGTATTTCCATTTAGTATAGATTTCCCTTATTGTATTTCCTTTAATGTGTTTCCTTCTTCTTCATCGCTATGCTTTGTCAATTTAGTTTAGTGTTTTGTGTAATAAGTGCATTTTTTGCGCACCAAGAAGTTGATTACAATCTGAAGTGTTTTTATGCATAAAGGACTGCACATACCCTTGGTGTGGGGTGGTTGTCATTCAAAAATGGGTACACATAAGAAAATACTATTACATGTGATTTCTCTTGATTAAAAGTGTAGATAGTATGGAAAGGTGTTGCTAGAGAGAAAATTGCTCCTAAAGGAAGACCATAGCTATGGAAACAAATGAATGAATAGTATAACATGAGGTAAGTTGCGGCCATAAAAACTACTAGAGGAAGGCATAATGGTGAGGTACTTTGGTGCATGGAAGTGTGTGGAAGGAGGTATGTAGCCAAAAGGTAGGAAGGTGCATAGAAGGTTATAGCTGTGGTGCATAGGTGTATCACGTGGAAATTGGGAAAATGGTCAATTAATGAGAGGATCGGTGGTAGGTAAAGGAGAAATAAATGCGTTAATTTTCACAACTCTATATAAAGATGTGATGTGGGTTCATTTCTACCTTTGTGATCACAAGTATTTGAGTGAGCTAGTTATGACCAAACCGAGTGAAACACATTGAGGTGCGGAGAGCTGTGAAACAAGTGAGGAGAGTAGATTTTGCACATAATTGGCTTGCGTCCCCATTTGAGAAGGGTTTGAGTGAAGAAGAAGAAGCATTGAGAAGGAGCTAGGGCACGTGGTTTTGAGCTAGGCATTGGATTTTCAAGCTAGGGCATGGGAGCTTGCTCGACAGAGGAAAAAGGCACAACTTTTATCATGGCACCAAGGAAAGCACCTGGAGCAGGAAAAAGGGAAGAAGAAGGTGGAAACCGAGGTCGAGGATGCTCCGAGAGAGATGTCATTTTTTTAGAGAGAAATAGAAATAAGATCCAAAGAAGTAACTATCGGATGGGATTGGGATTCCCATATCCACAGGTGTAAGGTGTGTGACTACAAACATCGCACCACCGAGAACAAGGAGGAATTGGATGCATTGTTGAATAGAAAGACCAACAAGTGAACGGTTGATGACATGCCATATATATGATGATGTTGGAGAGAATTTTTGAAGAAGGTAGGGGTATACAGCTATATGAACTCCCATACTTTGGAAAACTAGAAAAATATATACCGGTGGCTGATGAGCAGAGTCCATGAGGACTTCTTCTATTTTTGTTAGGATGGCGGGTAAGGATCACATGCCCCATTAATTATTATGTTGACAAGATTGAAGGGCACATGGATAGAGGTTAGTAGTGATCTAACTGATAAGGTAGCTGTCATGGCCACTAGCAAGGAGTTGGGATATATGAAGGGTCACGTGGGATGGATATCTACAAGCTGAGGAAGTACCCTGTGATACAGGTGGCCACGCATTTACTCACCAAGTTGAATGATCAGGAAAGGTGGTCACAAGTGAACACCATGTGGCTACACATTGCTAAGAAGATTTCACAAGGAGAAGTTTACAACTTAGTTAGGTACATAGTAGATACAATTGTTGAGGAAGCGTGCACAGGTGAGAAGATAAGTTTTGGCTACTATCTGTTATCACTTGTGTTTGTAGAAATTGGAGTGCCCGATGGGCCAAACAATAAAATCTGGGAATACCCCATGGAAAATAAGTCCCTCGCAGAGAGGTTTGAAAAATATCTATGTGAAGGATCAATGAGTGGTCCATTCAAGAAAAGGGTGGAGTTATGGTATGACCGACTTCACATGGCCTTTGAGGAGGAATGGTGCATTCCAAAGGAGTTACCCTCAAGTGGTGGGAAAGGCCATGCAGTTCATGTAGTATATCAACATTTTTACATCATGTGGTTCATAATGAAGGATGGGACATGGAGTCCCTGGTGAAAACTACCATACGCCTTCAATGTGATTCTTCTAGAAATAGTACACATGTTTTACAGATGCGTCGGTTAAGCTACAATGCGGACAAGGTAGATTGTGACTACCATACTTTAAGGAAAACTTATGTTTATCTAGGTCGATCTACCTACATTGAGAGGCTTATTTTATGATGTCATAAGTATGAAGCCTAGTAAGTTTGGCTATTGGGGATAGTGGGGCCATGCTTATCTATCTCCAGCTTAAGCCTAGGATGGAAAAGGGAAAGTATGTGGAGAATGAGTTCATGCTCCCAGAGGCCACCTAAAGGCAAGCATATAATTGAAAATGTGGCAGCTCCAAATCCTACCTCGACCTTAGAGGAAGATGAGGAAGAAGAAATCAACAAGGATAGTGGAGGCTTGGACCACAGAGGCCTAGAGGCAGCCCACTGACAAAGTAGAAAGTGAGTGTGCAGATACTCCTCCATCCACAAGGAGAAGAGGAAGACTTGGACGTAAACATAGTCCATGAGGAATGCTAGTTCAAGAGGGTGTTCAGAAGAACCAAAACCCAAGGCACAGGAACATCTCAACCTTTACGAAGGTCACCTTGACTCTCCCCTCAAAAAGAAACACCGAGAAAAAGAAGAGAAGAAGATGAAGCTTAAAGAGGACGAGGAGGAGGAGTCATAGGGGAGAGCATGCTCAGAACCCCAATTCAACCTGAAGATGCAGAGGAGCCCCAAGATGAAGAGATGAGAGATGATGAGGAAGGGGTGAAAGAAGAAGAGAAGAAGTTGTGGGCAAGCCACCCAATGCACCCATTACTACTTAGAAGGAGAAGGGCCAACTCTAGACCTTGGCACCCAGGTTCCTAAGGGGCAAGGACAAAAAAGGAGAGGACAAGTGAAGAATATGTTGTCCCTAATATGGGCTATGTTGAGGACACATGAGAAAAATTTTCTACACCCATTTTTAGAGCATTGTGGGCCTTAAAGAGTTATATGGGTGGGAGCGATGGATCAGATATGGCTACTACATGCACAAGGAAGCAATTATCCTGGTCCATGCAAACTCATATGGATGAACCTGATTTTGACGTGTGTGAAGAGTCATGTGTCTCGTGCAAGAGTGAAGAAGGCACCCCAGAGTAAGCACATGACAATAAAACCCACTCTAATGTCTGATGAGTAGGTCAACAATGCTTGGTCAAGGTATCTACTTGAGGTGGCACATAAAGGAACATTGATAAGGCCACCACCATTTGAGTGTTGCTTGAAGATAACAAGGATAAAAATGTAGAGATAACATGCTTAAAAGAAGAGAAGGAATGAGAACATGAAAATAATGAGGCCTTCGTTAGCATGGCTGAGGAACTTGGTGATCACATTCTTAAAACAAGGCCTCATCTAGAATCTCAGGTTCCTAAAAATTTTCCTTCTGCTATGCATTATGTGTGCACTTTGGTCAATTTGGTATTAGATGACAAGCCAATTCAAATCCCACACCAAAAGGATTCTGAACAAGAAGCAAAAAGAGAAAGGGCCAATATTGTTAGAAAAGTTTCAACTTATGAGGCCTTGCTCCAAACCTTGAAAGATGAGCTGAAGAAATGACCAAGCTCTCAATATATGTGTGGTGCTAGAAGCCATAATAAGGATCAAAACTATAGTAGAGGACAATGAAGTTCTTAAAGGAAATGAAAGATGAAACACTTGGGTGCACAAAAGATTAGCACTGGTAAAAAAAAAGCGTGAGGCCCTCTCAAGCATCTCAGATCCGCACAAGGATAGAATTGATGAGATTGGGAAACTCATAGCGCAGAAGATGGATCTCATGGAGGGAATGTTGTCAGGTATGGCCAATGTTGTCAGGTGCTACAAAATGAGAAAGAGAAGATCACACAGGATGAATTGGATGCAATAGCCACAAGATATTCTAGAGAAAAAAAGGAATGCACTAAGTGACTGGTAGACATTGGAGGTTGAAATCAAAATTGAATATCTAAAGTTAATCCTTCTAGTTGAAGAAGAGGGTGTTGCAGAGTAAAAATTTCATTCTTTTGTACAATGTTTCATTCATTCTTTCATTACTTATTCTTTATTATTGGAGACATCAGAAAGAATTCCCATTTTCAGGATGGTAATGTACTTTAGTGTGGGGTAATGTTGAGCAGACAAAATGTTTCTCTAAGGAGAAGACACACAAAGGATGCACACATGGGAACAAGGTGCATTTGAAGGCGTGGGAAGATAGGAAAGGAAAACATGTTAAGAACACTTTGGCTCAGACTTAGCCATTTTTATGGATAAGGGCTATTTTTAGAGATAACATGTGAGAACACATAGAGATGAAGACTTGCACTCCACGCAATGGTATTTTGGGAACAAGCGGTAGATAAGTGCCATGCATAGTTTAAGCTAATAATAGGATTTCTACTTGGAGTTAACTATAAGACATCTATTGTTAGAGCACTTGCATGTTGTGCATACTATTGTAAAGGCGCATGGCTATTATCAAGCATGTGACCTATTTTGAGAAGTGCATGGGTGGTGAAGGGAAAGTCCCCACCCCTATAAATATGTATTGATTTGTGTAGTTTAGTAAGTGGTGAATTATTGTAGAGTTGTGTTGTTGGTTTTGACGTGCACATGACTCATGGAGATATTGATATAGTGTAAGAAGCTTTTGTGTTTTACAATATTTAATGCAATGGAGTATATTGGTTGGATAATGGTATTAGACATGAATGAATCTGGTTCTTGTATGGTTAATCTTATCATAGTTATTTTAGTTCATTTATTATGATTCTCTAAGATATAAATCTAGATTATGCATTGTGGAATGCTTATGTCATTAAGCGGGTATAATAATATGAAAAAATCAATCATATATATATATATAATAATATATATAAAATAACAATCATATCATATATATATATATATATATATATATAATAAAATGTGATTTTAAGAAGAATATTTTCTCCAAATTTTAGGCAATTTGACTAATCGAGTCAAATGGAAAAATTTAAAACATTTTAAGTTGTTTTGGGAAAAATTAAGGTCTTAATAAAGTTTATTAACTACAACCTTGATTATATCACCATGAGCGATGATTATCTAAATCATATGAGACTTCATCCATTTGAAATGTATTTTTGAGAATAAGGGATGCTCAAATTTTTGTGAATATCTCTCATTGAAATTTGTGGGAAATTACAAAACAATTTCTACTTGCACAATGATTTCTTAATGGATTCCAGGGATGAAAAATGATTTTTAATACTTATAATGGATTCCTCCACCTTATAATTTAATAAATGATTCAAAATAAGGGATTTTACAATGGTAGTCTATGGTTAAAACTTAATAAGGTTTGCATCATGGGATCTCCAACAATAAGAAAAAATATTTTGGGCAAAACTAAATAGGCATTTTTAGCAGCAAATGAAAATGGATATAGAAAATAAATGAGTTCATCATATCCCATGCATGATATATCATTCTAAAGGAATATTTTAGGATAGAAACTTGACATAATTTCAAATGATTTCATCTATCGAGCAACTAGCTATGAGAAAATATGTGTCAGTAGAGGTTAGGTAATGGATATGGATTTTCATGGCTTTCATGGAGAAAAGGAGAATGATTTTTTTATAAAATGGATTTTAGGAGTTTAGGATGAGTTTTAATTTATTTCAACTTGATTTTTTGGAGGAAAGAACACTTTTAAATTCCATAGGAACCTTGGGTGCATTTTTGGGAGAGGGAGGTTAGAGTTCCAAAAGCACACTTTTGGTTCCCATATGGAACCAAAACACATTTTTGAGCCTTATGAGGATAATAAGGGTGCATTTTTGGTTCCCAAGTGGATCCTCAAGTGAATAAGTGTAATGTCAATGGAAAATTAGAACACGAGAACTAATAAAGTATACCCTAACTCAAAATTAGAACTTGGAAGTCACTTAAGTTCCAAAAAGTGCAACCCCAACTCAAAATTAGAACCATTGAAATCATTTAAGATATGAAAAGTGAAAGCCAACTCAAAATTAGACCCTTGGAACTCACTTGAGTTAAAAAAAAAGTACATTTTGAACTCCATGAGGAACTTAAGTTCCAAAAAGTGCATGCCAACACTAAATTAGAACCATGGAACCTCAAAAATTTCCAAACATTGAATTATGAACCTTCATAATGAACTTGGGAACATTTATAACTTCAAATTCGAACCAAAAAGTTCCAAAAGTTCATTTTGGGTTGTAAAAATGAATTAAAGTTTCAAAAGCACATCTAGAGACTCGAACATGAAATGAATAGTACAACCTTCATTCTGGAGAAAGAGTAGGAATTCGAGGCCATATGATACATAATATTGAATAGAAAACATCCATGAATCCATTCAACCATTTCCAAGAGATGAAATTTATTTATTTTTGTGTTTGAGCTAGCTTACGTTTTTGGTGTATGAAGAAGAAACAATGAGTTGAGTTGTTGCGAGAATTTTAGAGGAGTAGGAAAAAACCAACACTTGAATCTTAAAGAGTACTCAATGAGATTAAATTTGACTATTTTTTTAGTTTTACGAATCCATTATAGGTTCTTGAAACCTTTTGTGCAAGTTATGTCTTTCATAAAGACTAATGTGCCCTGATATGCGAAAGGATTCCATTTTTTTCTTCTAAAACCTTATCTTGAACATATTTGAATGTAATATACTTTGAAACCTTTCCATTATATCTGGTCTATGATTCAAAAACCAAATGAGCCTCCCAAACCATTTCAAACAAGATGACTCTTCTATGATGCCCAAAAACATTTTTTCCTATAAAAAGTGCTAGAGGTGAATATGCTTTCAAAACTAGTCCAAAGCTTCCAGAATGTTCCCTAAACCATACTGATATGAAGTAAACATAGAAATATTTTTGATGAATATAATATGAACTTTTGAAACCACTTGGAGCTTCTAAAACACTTCATATAAGTCGATACTTATAAATTGACAAATTTGGCAATTTTGACAAATTTTCTTGAGAAGTGACAATAATATTCATGGGATTGTCAAGTAAAATTCATATAAATTTTACATTACAACACAATTATATGAATTTCATCATTTTTAATTTTAATTTTTCATTTACTAATTTATATATGCATCTCTATTAAATATTAATACATATTTTGGCATGTTTTTTTAGGTTTCACACATATACAATTGAGGGAAAAAAATGGTCTTGTTGTTTTGCCAAATAGTGTGCGTATGTAAGAGAAAAACAGATAAGGTAAGGGTGAGGAGGAATACCTATGAGTGAAGGTGGAAGGTAGAGTGTGCGCATTCTAATTTCTCGATCCAATGCTGATTGCGAGAACTTCATTTTTTCTAGGAGGAACTACCTACAAATATAAACAAGACCACACAAGAAATATTAAACAATATATGTCAGTGGACTACCTAGTGTATGCTAGATCTGGGAAGTGTGGTACTTCCTAGATGGTTGTCAATCCACTATTTAAAATAACTTAATGCAAGAAATAATATGAACCAATAATGTCCTACTATAGTTGATATGATTTAGGCATCTTGTTCAAGTACAATAAAAAAATATAATCTAATAGGCTAGGTTAGGATCATATCGAAAAAGTAAATAAAGTGGTCGGGATAGGTCAAGGTCAAGTTTTAGGTGATTTGGGTTGTTTTGGATGAACGGTATGAGGTTTTTCTATATGAAGGTTTTCAGACACAAAGACCGATGTTGATATCGTATGACCGATGTTGGTTGAGAAAAACTAACACCATTTCAGGTTAACCGCGGCATCAATAGGGTTGGGATGGTAGAAACTTAGTGAGGGTGGGTTTTGGTGATTCTCTGGGATTTCCCAGGGAATGGATAGATAATGGGGAGGTAGATGACAATGTTGGGGGTAGTCAGAGGTGTCTGGAGTTAGGTATAGGAGGCTGGGAGGTTTTAGGTGGTTGTGTAAAGGGATTGACCAGGAGGTGAGAGTTAATGGGATGTAAGGGAAACTATAACTCTCTAATGTATACAAAGAAACTAATCTAAATAAATATGGGAAGGTGCAGATCCAAAGGTACTTACTGGTGTTTTATAGACCTGGTGGTTGGATGGAGGTGATGGTTGATCCATGGAACTAGTGGTCAGAGCCATGTAGTTGTGCTTCCTAGAATGTTACCGTGAATGCTTTCCTTTCAAATATCAGTGCTTGGTTGTTGGTTCAGGGTGTCTGGGTGTGCAAGAGTGCTTTCAAAGCGTGATTGCATGCATATAAATATCTCTTCTCCAAGACTTGAATAATTCTTCCAACCTCTCAAACAAGGTTACCAAAATGAATATATGGTAACCGATGATGGTTTAGGGTGACCGGCGTCGGTTTAGGGTTGACCGTGTCAATTAAGGTGGGAAATCCTAGGTTTACTAAAAATGACAAATCTTGGTAATCTTTTTGGCCATCTCTATCTATTCTCATAATCAAAATAGAATGTTGTACTTAGATAAGTGGGAATGTGGTTAGAGGAAGAATAGGCATGTGATTTTAGGGTTGAACTAAGTCTTAGTTAATTAAGGTAGGTAGGACTAAGTCTTAGTTAGTTATGGTGAGTGGATATTGAGTCCTAGTAAAAGGGAAACATGTTAAGAATAGGTTTATGATGAGGTGTCTAGGTGAGGTGGAAATTAGTTTAATTAAGGTAATTAAATAATGAATATTGTGAGCATGGGCCTTAATTTAATTGTGGGTAATTAAATTAATATACATGTGGGGTAAAGGGGGAGTGTGACCTAAATTTGGTGTCTACATTTTTTCCCTTTTTGTCACGTAGCTTGTATTGGTAAGCGATGCTAACAAAAACAAGAAGTGATTGCCCCATGTGTGGGTGAAGGTGATCCCCCTCAAACCAGGCACTGATGAGGTGTAATACGGAATTGGTGAGTGGGTTGATAAATGTGTAGTTAGTGGAAGTGAAGGTAGGTGGGGAAGGGGGTCCGTGGAAGTAATGGCAATGACAATCAAATGCATGCACACACATATAGATTTCAACATGGTACTAGGTTAAAGATCTTGTAAACTCTACATCCCAAGAGTTCGATAGGTTTATCCAAACAAGGGTGAAGTGATTAAGGTATCCAAGGTATAGGATATGGTCTGGAAACACAACATAGGTTAGGTGTAGGAACGTTTAGGTATGTTCCAATACACCAAAGGTTTGGTTCGTGATAACAACATAGCAATAGGTAAGGTATGGTTGTTAGGCTAAACAAAATAAGTAACAACATCACAAGGTATAGCAAGTACATAAGGTCGATGGTCACACCAAGAGGCCGAGTTTAGGAAAATAGGTCATGGCATGGGTAAGGTCGGGGTATGGTAAGATGAAAATCCCAAGATGTAACACGAAGGAAATGTAGGGGTAGTTTAAGCTTGTATGTATGGTTCAATAGGTGTCCATAATGATAAAAGGTGTTTGAGATCTAATGATTGAAGGTAAAAAGAAGCTTAGAAAGGGAAAATAGCTATAAGGGTTGACCAATTCTAGTTATATGGTGACTAACATTGGTGGGCTAGGGCATAAATATGACCAACGTCACTCAAGTCGATTTGGGTTTATAAAATAAAAATTCCATATTTTATGGAATCATTGTTGTGTTGTGACTTTTGAGAAAATGAAAAGTTGTTTGACCTTTTTCACCTTTCGAGAGAGAAGGACAAGGCATTATACCAGGATGAGGTGGAGATTACGAGTTAGTGAGAGGAGCTAGTAGATGGGTCCACGAGAGCGGTGTGATCAATTTGATTGGTTGGAGGTGAGGAGTGATTTTGGCATGGAAGAGGTAGGAGAGAGGGTTTGGGTGGGCCACCGGTGTAGTGGCCAGACATACCACCATGTTGAAAGAACCAAGATGAGGTAAGATTCGATCCAATTCTACTCTTATTAGTTGAAATATTTTAGAAATTAGTTTGGGTAGAAATGGATTTGGGTAGGAATTAAATTTGAATTTGGAAGTAAAATTGATGAAATATGAAGGGTAGGAAGTCCAATGTGGGTTAAATAGGGGTAGGGAGAAAGGTAGGGAGATTTGGGTAGGATAGGGTAGGTATTTAGGTCGGTATGGTCAAATTTTGAGAAATGGGGGAGGGTTTTTGCGGAATTGGTCGGTGTGATCGACATCAAGTAACAGGGTGGTCGACATGGGTCATACATAGATGGCATCGGTCAAATAGCAGGTGACCGATGCCAACCATGATGGACCGATGCTGTCACCAAGTGACCGATGCCGATCGACTTTTGAGGAAAAATAGATCGAGAAAGGGTTATGGTGGGAGGGAAAGAGAAAGAGAGGTAGTGAGGTATAAATGTAAGTGTGTTGAGAATAGGTAGGGTAAAAGGTATATATGATACAAGTTGAGGGGTGTGAAAGTGGGATGGGGAAAGGGGTAGGTCGTTAGGGTTATGGGAAATAAATAATAAGAATTTTGAGAATAGGTTAGTTAGGTAAGTGATATGTTAAGTGTGGTCAAGATTTAATAATGGTGTGGTTTGTTGGGTATAGGCTAGGGACTAGTTGCGGATGAGAGATAGAGTACCACCTATTTTACTAGCGGTACAAGGAGCGTGACAATAGAGGAGTGGCATCACATTATAGATGTCATCTGATTGGCATTATATGCTACAGGCACATAGTTTGGGATCCGATCTTGATTTTTGCACTCATCGACAGATGGGATTCATTGACCAACACATTTTATCTACCAACGGGTGAGATCACAGTCACCCTAGAGGACGTGTATAGGATCTTGCGGTTACCGATAGTGGGGACATAGGTTTATTCTATTACCTCAGAGGCATCAGAGGAGATGATGTTGATGGTGTTTGGAGAGGGATGGCAGAGATGAAGTTCCATAATGTGAGCCTGATTTATGGAGATATGTACGTGGCCCATCCTGAGGAGATGAGGTTAGTGGTCCTGATTATGGAGGTAGTGTGTTGTTTTGCACTACTAGATGCGGAGGGTGGGAGATTCCCACGGGTGCTAATGGGGGTTCTCCATGACATGATGGAGGATAGGACCCATTTTTCTTGGGCACCAACATACTCGTGCGATTATACAAGGAGATATGGGCTTATGGGAGGCTTTAGAGGTTTAGTTTGTGTTGCACATTTCTTCTCCATTGTTGGGCATACGAGCACATCATATGTATGCATCCAATTGGTATGCCTTGGCCGATGCATTTGATATGGGCTTGATTAAATTTAGATAGGAATTGAGTGCTTGTTGTTGGAGAGTGCATGACTGCTCAGGGCTACACACGATGTAGCATACTATAGGCATATACTAGAGGGGTTGTCCAAAGTGGACATTATTTGGAGGCCATATGTTGGATTTCTTCCTACAGGTATATGGTAGTGGAGTGAGACAAGTTATAGCTACTCAAATGGATAGAGGGCATTGTCGAGAGAGCATGAGATGATACCCATGGATAGAGTTAGATGAAAATTGGGATGAGATGTGCCTCCACCATTCCCTTAGTACAAGAGAGATGATGTGGAGAGGCTTGTGCCTCTACCACAACCGATAAGTTGCTGGACAGGCAGGAGGAGAAGGCAGTGGATCAATGGATTGATGACATTGGAGTGACAGACATATACAAGAAGTGGTGGTCAGCGCAGCTATGGGAAGCACCACCTAGGCTAGGGCAGCTAGACTTGGCTACCCTTACATTTTAGAGGGATACTTTGCAAATGGTAGGTTGTCACTTTATAGGCCTAGATCATAGTATTATAGGGGCAGTTGAAAGGGTCTGAGGCATAGGTTGCCACATTACAGAACATGTAGTGGATTTATAGGCCTAGATTACAGAGGGACATGCACCCGCATAAGGTGGAGATGGAGATGGGGACAAGTAACCGCCCCTACGAGGCATAGATAAGTATGGTTGTCAGAGGCTATTTGGCCACATGCACAAGCTTATATTATGGCCTTACATGCCCTAGGCACAACACATGCAACACCTCAAGCTCAAAGAAAGGGTCCCATGGTACAGAGAGAGAGGAGGGAAAGGTTCACATGTACAGGCAAGGCCACCAAAGTAGTAGGGTAAAGCGTGTAGGTTGTGGTGAGACCTATGGAACCGTCACAGACAATGTTGATGGCCATATTCAAGGATGCCCTAAATGAGGCCAGGTACTACTAGGATCATTTGATTGTTGTCGGGATAGATGTCCCTTCCTATGCAGAGTACATGGTACATCAAGCCTTGAGTGAGAGGATGAGATCTCACACACATAGTGCAGAGAGAGATTATAGGGGTCAAAGAGCCTAGAGGTAGGGTCAGGGAGAGGCCACTAGCTCAGCTCAGAGGCCCGACCTCCAGCAGCTAAGCAGAGGTGGGACCTAGACCCATAGAGGGTGGAGAGATGATGACGGGAGGTTACCGGGAGGAGAGGAGGAGGAGACAAATGAGATTGGTTTGGACATTAGGTGGGGTGATGATTAGTCACCATATATGTTTAGGTATAGAGTTTTGTATATTTTTTATATATACCGCCTACATGCCAAAGATAGTGAGGATGTACATGAGAGGTTTTTTTGAGATTTTTGATCATATACCAACCTACGTGCTGAAGATAGTGAGGCTGTATATGAGAGTTTTGAGATACTTTTATGTATTTGTATCGGTGTACATTTGTATTGATGTGTAGAATTTCATTGGTATAGATGATGGGATTTATGGTATGGATGATGTAGTTGCTTTAATTTCTATTGTTATATGTATATGGGTGGAAACTAGGTGGATTAGGCATGATGGAGTTAGGTCAGCTTAGGCATGATGGAGTTAGGTCATTTGAGGTGATGTAGCCTAGAATTTAGTGACACAAGCATAATAAGACCCTAGACGTGTTGGAACATCACTCGGCCTAGGACTCGAGCACTCACTCGAAGTGCGCAAAGGTACTAGGTCCCTCTTTAGGGTTATTATTGTAGGATGTTAGCATGATGAAGACTTAACACATGCAATTCCATTACTAACACATCATTCTACAGAGCATACCATATATCTCTAAGGGAGAACAAAACTAAATATTAACCATGATGAGATCAAAAACATACTAGATTCAGATACACACAAAACTAACACTTGGATTCAGCCAATATCCTCCATTATATTAAAGATAACAATTATATAGAAGCTTCATTACAATAACAATAGTATGTGCATAATAGATTTAGTAGCATAATCTCACTATGTATGCATATCTCTTTGTATATGTTGATCTCTATTACACAATTTACTACATACTTATAAGGGTGGGGACTTTCCCTTCACCGCTTATCTATTCCCAAAATAGGTCACATGTTATTATTATCCATGCGCCGTTACAAAAATAGCCACACATGCAAGTGCACTAACAATAGACTACTGGTAGTTAACTAACAGTAGTAGATATATTTTTGGCATGTGTCCATGCAAATTTATTTGTATCCAATCCTCCAAAAATATCCAATATGTGGTGCCCACATCTCTCGCCTCTGTTTTTGTTCTCTGCACGCCATCTCTAAAAATAGACCTCATGAGAAAAAATGGCTAAGTCCCGAAAGATGAACTTATGCTCACATGCATGTTCTCCCTATCCATTTGTGCCTTTGAATATGACCTATTTCCCACACGCATACTTCTTGTGTGATTTTTTCAAGTGTTCTCTGATCAACATTACCCCACACTAATTTCATTTCACCCCAAAATGGTTATCTCCAAAACTGAAGTAAATAATTTGAATGGAAAGAATAAAAATAATTTTCTTTATAAATAAAGAATAATGTCTATACGATAGCTTCATCTGCTTCAACTTGAAGGACCAACTCGGGATATTGCTCCTTTATTTATGCCTCCAAGGCCTGCCACTCAGCAAGCACTTCCTCTACTTTTTTTGGAATGTCCACAATGGACTCTAGTTCATCATTTGCAATCTCCCCTTTCTCATTCTGCAAGACCAACACAATGTTGGACATTGTAGTCATCCTTCCCTCTAGCAAATCCATCTTCTACACAATGAGTTTCCCAAGATTCTCTAATTGATTCTTGTGTGGTTCTTGTGTTGATGCCAAGCCTCAAGATTTTATTTAACCATTGCTAACCTTTCTGTGCCACCCAATGTGTCATCCTTCATCACTTTATGGACCTCATTGTTCTCCTCCAGGGTTTTTATGTTGATTAGCACCTCTGGAGTTGTACAGATGTCAAGGCTTGGTCGCCTTTGCTAGTTCTTCCTACAAGTGCTTGCGGTAGAGTCCTTCATATGATGCAATATTTTGCATCACTGAAGCCTTTTCTTGCTTTACCTCTTATGCTAGATCCTTTGGCACTGGCATGCACAGAGTTTCATCTTCAAGCACTAGGTCCACCAATGTACCTACATAGTGTATCACCAAAGGAAACGTCTTTAGTACCTTTGGCTCTAAGTGTGGCCTAGCCCTTACAACATTATCACCAATTTCCTCTGTAATGCTGATAAATATAGCATTATTCTTCTACACTAAGTCTCTTTCCTACGTTAGGCATGTTATTTCCCCATCCTTAGTTTTGATCTCTTCCCTTAGTGCCCTAATTATGGCAGCCTTGTCCATATTCCACCTCGCCACCTCTGTTGAGACTTTGACCAATGCATTGCTCACCTATTCATCTGACATAACAATAGGCTTTATTGTCATGTGTCTAGCCTGAGGTGTATTTTTCAACCTCCTCAATACGCATGACTCCTCACACACATCAAAATTTGGTTCATCCATGTGTGTGTGCATTAACCATGATAATTGCTTCCTTGTGCACATTTTTCCATATCTTCATCCATTAATTCCTAGCCATATAGCTCCTTTTGTGTCGAGTGTGCTCAGAAACAAAGTGCGGAAATTTTACCTATGTCCTCAAAGCATAACCCATGGCTAGTTGAATGTGCTCTCCACTTGTTCTTCTAGACCTAGGCTTCTTAGAACTTGAGCTTCCAGATTTGGGACTTGTGTTTCCATGTCCTGAGTAGTCTCTGTAGCTATCTCATCTATTCCCTTTTCCTCCTCTTCTCCTTCCTTCATTTATTCATCTTTTTGTTCTTCTATATTCTCTGGAGGTGTAGGAGAATTAGGCACACTTTCCTCTAACTCTTCTACCTCCTCATTCAATTTTAGTTTCCTTCTCCTTTTTTTGGTTGTCTCCTTCTATGGAGAGAGTCTGGGTGATTTGTGCACTATTTGTGGAGTAGCACCTTGGGTCCTTGTTCTCCTGAACACTCTCTTAAATCGGTGCTCTCCTTGGACTGCATCCAAGTCCTCATCATCCCCCTCTTATGGCTGAGGTGGTGTAGTTACGCACTCAGCTTCATCCTTATTCATAGGATGTCTTCTACCTCTATGTTCCAAACCACCACTATCTTCATGCTCATCCTCCTCATCCTCTACTTCAATTGTCTTTGTGGGCTTAGGCATTGGAATGTTCTCCATGGTATGCTTACCCTTTGGTGGCTTTGGAAGTGTGAACTCATCTTCCACATACTTGTTATTCTCTAACTTGGGCTTTAGTTGAAGGTACACCAATGCTGCTCCAACATCTCCCACAACCAAACTTACTGGTTTAATGCTCAATACATCTAAAATGAGTCTTTCAATATATGCACCCCATCCTGGATACACATATTTCTTCCTTAGCATGTGGTAGTCACAATCTACCTTTTCCGCATTGAATGTTAGGTGTCGCATGTCTGAGAACCTGTGTATTGACACCTGGAAGTACCTTGCTATGAAGGCATATGGTAACTTACACCAAGGGCTCCATGCTCCATCCCTCATGGTAAACCGTGCTATACAAAAGTTCGGTATACAAAAACTAAACTACCTTTCCAACCACCGAAGGAAAGTCCTTGGGGATGTGCCATTCTTCTTCAAAGGCCACATAGATCCTATCATACCATTTCTCAGCCCTTTACTTGACCTATTCTATCATGGATCCTTCACACAAGTACTTTTGAAGCATTCTACAGGTGACTTGTGCTCCATGGGATACTCCCATATCTTCTCTTTTGGTCCATCAGGTACTCCGATCTCCATGAACACCAGTGACAACAGAATAGCTCCAAAGCTGATCTTTCCTCTTGTGTGCGCTTCCTCAATGATAGTTTCTACAATGTAATGTGAAATGTTGTAGACTACCCCTTGGACATCTTTTTAGCAATGTGTAGCCACATGGTATTCACTTGTGACCACCTTTCTGGTCATTTAGCTTTGTAACAAGATGTGTGGCTGCTTGCACAACTAGATACTTCTTTAGTTTATCTATGTCCATGCCGCATGTGGACCCTTTGTGTACCCCAGCTCCTTTCTGGTCTCCAAGATTGCAGCCTTGTCTGTTAAATAATCCTTCAAATATTCTCCTATGCCCTTTAATCCTATTACCATGGAGATTAGTGCGGCTGAAATTTTGGCTCTGCATCTTGCAAAGTAGAAAAATCTTTGTGCACTCTGCTCATGAGCCACTAGTACAAGGGCTCATATTTCCTAAAGTAAGGGAGCTCATATAGCTAGTAAACTCCAATCTTCTTCAAGAGCTTCTCACCAAAGCATCATCGTACATCGGCATGTCTTCTTTGTGTGTTTATTCATCTTTGTGTTCAGCAAGGCATCAAGCTCCTTCTTATTCTCTATGGTATGGTGGTTGTACTCACTCACCTTGCTTCTCCTTATGTGAGAATCCCACTCCTAGCCTACGATAACCCCCTCTGGATATTACATTTCAGAAAAATTACTTTGGGAGCCATCTCCTCTTCTTCTATGACCACCTTCTTCTTTCCCTTCACTCCTGCTACAACTACTTTCTTGGGTACCATTTCCACCTTGCAATCCCTTATAAATACTCACCTCTTGAATTTTGCAATGTGTGAATCAAACCCTAGCTCGATTCAGCATGCCCTAGGTGAAATCACGTGCCCTATCTCCTCTTTGTCACCTTGCTTTACTCAAACCCTTCACCACCGGGGACGCAAGCTCTTTCTGTGCACAAATCTCTTCATCACGATTGGTTACACACCTTTCACACCTCAATTTGATCACTAGCTCTTCGCACTTAGCTCTTTTTCAAATACTCTTAATCGCAACGGTAAAAATGAACTCACATCCCATCCTTATATAGATTTTCAAATTTTTGATGTATTTATTACTCCTTCACCTACCAAATGTCCTCTCATTAATTGACCAATTTGTTATTTCCATGTGGTACATCTTCATGCCCAACTATAACCTTCTAACGCGCCTTCCTACCCTCTGGTCACAGACTTCTCTTCACGCTTCCTTGTGCCTGAGTACCTTGTCACTACACCTTCCACTGGTAGTTGTTATGGCCTCTGCTTACCTCACGTTATATTGTCCCTTCATTCATCTCCATCTTTGGTCACTTTTTAGAAGCAATCCTTTGACTTGAAAATCACTCAGTAAACTTAGCTTATTCCTTTCACCTTTAAATTCCCACAATTTTGTACCTGGATATCAACAACCACCCCACACTAAAATATGTGTAGTCCTCTATGCATAAACATGTTTCATATCGTAATTAGCTTCATGCGCACAAGCGCGCTTATTACACAAGAACAATAACTAAATTGACAAAGCATAGTGACTAGGAAGGAAATACATTAAGGAAATACATAATTGAAAACCTAATCTAAATGGAAATACTGCCTTATTACAAACACCAAGAATACTTATTTATAGTAGGGCTTCAGCATACTCCCGTTAAAGTAACCAGGTAGCCATTTTCCATAAGTGCTTCTAACTAGAAAGCGCTTGTTTCAAGGATGTAAGTGATAACATACAGCCCCAACCAATGTACCTTAAGTTTTCTGGATGGCGCAAGAACTTAGAGTCATAGAGAAGCACCATTTGTCCAATCTCAAACTTCTTGTCCCTTATGTTTCTGTCATGCCATGCTTTCTTCCCCGACCTTTCCTTGCTTCCGACTCCAACTCGCTATGGTTCGTCATTCATCCAGTTTAATTATATTTTCAATTCATTCTTCTAAATCTTTCTCATCAGCTAGTCCTCCAAAGACGTGTAATATGCAAAGAAGGTAACATAAATTATATAGGAAGAATGGCTTATGTGCCAAACACTAACTAAAATGGTGTGGCTTTGTTTAACCGTTTATATGTTGTTTGATATGCCCAAAAACTGCAAACACTTTTTCATCCCAATCCTTTCTTCCAACATCACAAATTTTTGTCAATGACTAGCTCAAAATCTCGTCAAAAGCCTCAAAGTAGTTCCATTTTCTTGAGGATGATGGGGTGTAGTCTTATGGTGTGCAATCATGGAATCATCCAATAAAATTCTAATTGTTTCATTAAGAAAATGTGTGCCCTATCACTAGTCAAAATTAAAGGACATCCATACCTTGTAATAAGTATGTTCCCATAGAATCGGGATGTTGTAGCTGCTATAAAATCCTTTATAGGTGTTGCTTCTTCCCACCTTGTCGATAGTCTCAGTGCAAGTTATAATGTAACGCGATCCATTTTTTGCGCACAACCGGTGAAATAAGACCCAAAAATCTATAGCTCATTTCTCAAATGGCTTTGTGCTAGTAATAGGTTTTAGAGGCATTTCATCTCATTGACCTGGTTTTCCAAGATGCTGACAATGATCACATGCCTTACAAAATTCCTTACAATATTTATATAGGGTCTCCCACCATAATCTAGTGAGTAGAATCTTGCGTGTTGTGGCATCACCGGCATAGTGGCCACCTGCAATACCACCATGAGCTTCTTCCATAATATCCATGTGCTCATGTTCCAATACACAACGATGCAATACTTCATCTCGGCCCAATTTGTACAAGTCACCACTGATTAACATATAAGGTGCAACACATATAGCAAGTTGTTTCTTCTCTAAGGATTTCATTCCTTCTGGTTCCATCCATGTTCGTAGAAATACAACAATGTCCTCAAGTTCTCGATGGCGTGTGTTGTAACTCCTGTATAACCGTGCATCCGACATGGTATCCTCAATTGTCATCAGTGCTTCTTCTCCTGACTATATTCTTGATAAATGGTCTGGTCCAGAATTACTTTTTCTGGTTTTACCACAACTATGAAATCAAACTCTTGAAATAAGAGCACCCATCGACATATGTGCCCTTGTAAAACAAGTTTATTTACCAAATACTTCAATGTCATGTGATCTGTATAAAATAAAAATGGTGTAGCTAGTAGGGTACTGGCGGAACTTATATAGTGCATAGATCATTGACAAAGCTTCGCGCTCTGTAGTTGTGTAATTTTGTTTTACAGGAGTTAGCTTTCTACTAGCAAAACAAATAGGATGATCTATAATACCTTCTCCAGGTTGAGCCAACACCGCGACAATGGCCATGCCAGAGGCATCAACATGTACATGAAATGGTTTGTCCCACGAAGGAAAATATAGAATAGGCATGGTAGTAAGTTTCTCTTTTAATGTTTCGAATGGACATTGTTGTTGTTCTCTCCAAATAGAACATACCTTTCCCTTTCAAGAACTCTTCTAATGGTGGGGAAATTTCACATATCCTTTGATAAAATTTCTATAATATCCCATATGACCCAAAAATCCACACACCTCACTTTGGTAGTAGGCTCCTTAGGCCTATAATGATCGCAACCTTTGCTTTGGATCAACCAACAAACCCTCCTTGCAGATTATGTGTCCTAAAAGTATCCCAAATGGTGTAGCAAATATGCACTTCTTGATGTTCAAAGAGATACTCAACTATCTACACCGTTCAAACATTAAGCGCAGATTGTCACAATGATCCTTAACTAATCCATACACCATCTAATCGTCTAAATATACCTGTAAGAAGTTGTGAATAAATTCCTTGAACACTTGGACAACTTGAGACACCAAATTTGTGTCTTACGACCCCCTGTGCCCCGCATCCCATTTCGCAACCTAACCTCATCACCTAAACCTTACACAATTATTTATTAATTACCTTATAATTAATAAATCCACATCGCCATACCTGCCACCTCATGTCGCCACCTCATCATGACCTAGTCTTAACCCTAAACTAACCTAATTAAGACCTATAACTTGGTCCAAATCCACACCTATGACTAATTACTCCTCACCCGCACCTAAAACCAACTTCATAATGACTTGACCAAGCCCGCAACCAATCCCTCGGAAGAAAAGGAGGGAAAGCTGGCTATTTTACCAAAAATAGCCCGCTTTGACCTGACCGATACCGGTTCCTACTCGACCACCGTCGGTTGCGTAACCGCCATCGGTTCCCTGTAAATGACCACTTCCAACCAAAAACAAAGGATCGGATTTTCATTTGATGAAAAAAGGAGAGATTATTGAAAGGATCCGGATTTGCTGAGCCGAGCAGAGACAAGTGAAGAAACAAGAAGAGTTTGCAGAGAAGGACATCAAGCCCAAGACTGCAACCGAATAACCGGAGCCCAGTAATACTCATCCGAGCATCAGAAGAGGAGATAGCTCATCTTGGATTGTCAGATCATCCTACTTGAGTCCTATCTTCGTCATCACAGTCCTGGAACCTGCATCTTCATCAGGAATGAGTAAGTAGTGTTTTATATGTTTCTAAGCACCATTTCTTGAGCTCTGCTATCTGGGTTGATAGTAATCGTAAGTTTATTCCTAGATCTACTACCAAAGAACATACCGCACTTAACCTCCATCCATACATCATGGGTATTGCCCTCGAAGACCCTTTTATCCCACTCGAGTCTTCCCCGTCCCCCATTATTCCCTCACCATCCACCAATCTTAATAACCCCACAATCACCCTACAACCAACCTCTACCTGTAAGAATATTTTCTAGATTATCGACCCTACCGGTGTCGGTTATCCCTCTACCGGCAGCTCAGCGGTTCTCTAACGCAATGATCGGTTATCCAAAGTTGACCGCCGTCGGTCATTGTGACTTATACCCCAAAACCTTTTTCTCGCCTATTTGTCACCTAACAACCACAGATCCAAATCTGGTTTATCCCTATAACTCAACACGAATGTATCGGCGACGATCAAGAACCAAACAAACAACTTGATGCTTTATTATTGATAGTTTAGCTTCTATTGCTTTGTAACGAGATACCTAAATCGTGATTTTGCAATAGCTTTCTTTGTTATCATTTGTGTTAATTCGTATTAAAAGGGGAATCCCACCACCTTCGAAAGGAAGTTTTATATTTCCTTGGCCTAAGCAGCTCCTCATTTATTGTCTAATTAAAACGGTGGTCCCTGTATTCTTACTTGCAGCAATCCTTCCAAGACAAAAAGGAGTTCTTCGAATGATCTGATCTTTCTCTACGGTACACGCACACCATCTCAACATTCAAGTATTCCTCCTAGCCCAAACCCTTATCTCTGCTTTTAAAGGAATGATAGGATAGAAGCAAGTCTATTCTGCAGAGCCGAAACATTCCGTGTGAAACAAATTACTATGTGTGAAAATACAATGGGTGCATTTTTTAAACCGAAGGGAATTATAGTATAGGTGAAGCTACCCCATTCAGTAGTAAATGTAGTCTTTTCTTGATCCTCCTGGGAAATCTGAACCTGATGATACCTAGAGAACCCATCTGTAAATGAATATATTTGCACCCCGAAACTCCTTAGTATTTCCTCGGTAAATGGTGTAGGAAATGGGTCGGCCCACATGTAACATTCATCTCCCTGTAGTCCACGCATATTCTAATCCATCCATCCTTCTTGATACTGATCACCATTGGAATAACCCATTCTAACTCATCAAGGGGTTTGATAATTCCATACTTCAACATGTTATCAATCTCTTCTTTGACCTTTTCGCACAAATTGGGGTTCATTCTATAAGGTATCTTTCTAATTGGGCATGCACCCTCTTTAAGCTTTATCTTCATCTCCCCTAACAATTCATGCACACCTTTAAGTTCATGGTACCCCCTAGAAACAAGTCCTAGTAATCCCTTAGTAACTCTATGATTTTTTCCACTTCAGAGTCTAACCAATAGTCTCTAATTATGGCTTCCTTAGGCTTAGTATCTATTCCAATATTCACCTGCTTTGTCTTCATCGGTTCATGATAGGCACGTGTGGTCTTATCCACATTATCCAATACCTCACACCTCCCTATTGAATGGTTTACATCCAGATTATCTACTTCTTCATCATCCACTAAGTAGACCATTTTTCCTTTCTCTTTCTCAAGGCAAGTGCGTTGAAGTAATGTTGCATCGGCCTCTAGTTCTTCATCAAGATGTACTCTTGAGTCTTCTTTATCTAATAACTCCTGAAGGATTTCTTCATCCTTGGCACTATCCCCCATAGTTAAGCACTTGATAAATTTCACCGCATCTTATTTCTACTAGACACTTTGTAGAGAAGAAGTCAAATGTCTGGGCCATTCCTGTGGTTAAATTCTACCAATTTCTAGTTTCTCTATGGAGTTTTGCATATACATACCAAGCACGCGTGTAGCCTTGTAAAGTGGAATAAAACCAGTGCACCCATAGTGAAGGTGGTAAAGCTTCCTGCCCTTCTATCCAAAGTCTCTCACACTTCTAAACATGGTGTTGAATAAGATGATTACCATGATAAGTACTTATTTGAGTAGGTGCATTACTCCTAAAAACCTAGTAATAAGAACAATCCCAATTTCATTCCATATGACAAGATTATCCCTATGGGCTACCCACCAGCATGTTATTATCCCATGTAGTGTATACACTAGCATATTTCTTATTTCTAGTGGGTCTATCCATTATTCTTCCATGGCGCATAGGAATACCATAGGATCCCCTTCTCTTGTGTAACAAGGTACTGAGTTGTTACCTATCCTCTTGACATAACGCGGTTTTGTTCCTCAAGGGAATATGCTCTTTACTTCATGCCCTACCAACTCATAAGTGTTGTGAGCCCAATTATCACAAGCAACACTTGTAGTATCACTAATAGACTATGCATCCTCCCACTGAATTAGTCCTTCTTTGGTTGGTTCAATCATCTCTGGATCTTAGATGGCGCGTACATAAATCCTATTCAGATCTTCTTCACTTAAGGGCTCAACATAGGGCACGGAATTTCCATCTATTAAAGGGATAATAACTCTTTCCTCTTTGTTTTCAAAACTGATATAGCCCTTTTTGAACCAAAGATTAGCATTATTTGCATAGCACTAAGGATACCCCAATAGAGCTGGGAAGCTATCTAACTCTGTTAGCGCTAAAACTTCAAAGTCTCCAGTGAACTTGGCTCCTTGTATGGTAATGGATGCATCTTTCAAAACCCCGATGGGAGTGGACTTAGTCTAATTAGCCATGAACAATACATTAGAGGATGGCTGTAATGGGGGTCTTCCCATTTGTACCCATGCATCCAAGGTAAGAACATTGACTTTCTACCTGTATCAATTAGTATATTACTCAATAGCCACCCATCCACAACACTATTCAGAGTGATTTCCTTGTCAAAATCTAGGCTATGAGGGGGAAGATTTTCATGCAGGATCTATCGTCCAGTCTAAGTACTTGCATGTGGAGTGTTTCCTTTTAACCAACTCCCTAACAGTGGAATGATGTTTTCCTTGTGCAACATTTTACACACTTCTCTCAAGTCATCTATATCAATTTGGATCATCTTTGATGATTTTTTTCTGCTCCTTTAAGTATTGTATCTCACCTTGAAGATTCCTTAAAATTTCATGGTTTCTGATAAATCTCCTTCGATAGGAAGGATATGGGTACCATGCATGAAGAACTTATTCTTTAGTGATGGTAGGTTTTACCGCTGCAATGCTTCCCAAAGCACGTGTTGCCTTAACGTGGGTCATGATCTTCACTTAGTAGTGCCTTAGATTCTACTTCCATCTTAGGTATCCATTGATTTTCGAGTGCATTGTATCCTAACCATCCATGCACCTTTTTTTCTTGTTTATGTTGCTTACTAAGATGCTCATATAAGTCCGAGAACTCTTCATAGCTATGTTTCTTTCCGCGTGAAAAGAACATGTAATATTCTTAGGACATTTTCACCTATAGTGGTAGTTAGGAGATCCACATGTATAACATGTTCCATGAGGAAACTCACTTCTTCCACCACCACGGCCTCATCCTCTAAATCCACCATGGTATCCTCGACCTCTGCCACGACCACCTTCAAAACACCCTTCATTCGATCATAGTGCACCTGATTGTAATCCCAATCGATGCTCATTCTTGCCTTTATCTAAAACTCTTATCTAGCATACACTAATATCTATAGCATCATGGATCTGTCCAATCAGCCGGTAGTCTTCGTGTCATGATTCGTGGACCTAGATTTTTAAGTAGCTTGAAACGTTCTTCCTTATCACGTGTTGTAATAATGGGCAGTGGCTAACATCATGGTTTAAATGTCATATTTCACAATCCATCAGCAATAAGTGTATTGTTCATGAGGAAAACTATCCTTTGTGTGACCTTCTACTTCACAATCTGTGCACCAAATCCCTATGTGTGTCTCATGTGCTAAATTTGTTGATAGTTTCTCCAACTATTTTTCCATAGCTGCAATATGTGCCTCTAAGAATGGGCTAATGCTAGTGTCAATACTCCCAACTACCTCAGCACGTAGGGCTACCTCCAATGCCTCACACGGATCATATATGTCTTATGTGATAATTCCCTCCTAAAAGGGGTAATCAAGCCCCCAACAAACCATTGTGCATGTTGGCTTGCATGTATGTCATAAGAAAGCTTAGATAACAACATTTTAAACCATGCATCATACTCTCTAACACTTTTAGTAGTGCCTTGCTTAATATCCTTGAGTGCACTTATACTCTTCTACTCAAACTCAGGGATATGAAACTCTTTAAGGAATGTATCCTTTAAAGCTATATAATTTACACAAGTTTGATCAAGGTCAAACTTTCTGTACTAACTGTGGGCATGCCCTTGTAACGTAGTAGCAAATTGGCTTGCCCTACACTAATAATTTGTGATTCCTTTTACACGCCATAGTATTTCACACATATGCATATGTTCAACAACATCTTCTATGCCTCTATGCTCTAGAAGATGAAGAGACATTTCCATGTAAATATTATGGGGTTTTTGCGGACCTTTCCCACCTGATCTAGAACCTCCTTTGTTTCCCTTACCTCAGAACCTCCAGATCCACCTGAACTAGAGCTACCTATGCCTCCTTATCCCAAACATGTAGCTAGAGTCGGACCAGAAGATGTACTCCCTATGTCCCAACAGTAGAATTGAACTATACCCCGATAATCTATGAAGCATTACTACTCCTAGAAGTTAATCAAAAATCAGCACGCTTGTATTCTATGCTAATGATACACCCGAAAAGGTACTCCCATATAACAATGAATCCATTTGTACTACCATCATTGTGCTTTTTATAAGACTCACTCCTACTCTCCCACTACTTGAACTAGCTTGTTGACTACTTGTTATACTAGATGTTGAAAAACCAAATGCAAGGGAAAGGTTACTAGGTGGATTCAAATGTGTGCCCGTGGCCCAAGTAGTCTCTATTGGCGTGCTTCTACGTGAGGCCAAGGAAGGATCCCTATCATGCTTTCTAATATGGGGAGTTCCTAATGCTCTGGCTCCACGTCTTCTACGTGAGCTTCAAATCCTTCATGAGCCATCTCTCTCCTCAACGCCATACTCTCTATAATGTTACGTTACTTCTCTATCTCCCTCTCACGCACCTCATTATACTTAAGCCGCCTTTCCTCTCTCTACCTTTCTACCACTAGGTCTTCCATCTTTCACCAAACCTACTCCTACCCCTGCGTGTGGTGAGGTTTAGTTAGCCATTGGTTTACTCTCCAAATTCAAAGTTACCATCAGGATCTTGATCACAGTGGAATGCCTTGTAGGTAATCTCCCTTGGATGTCGTAAGAACTAGAATTCAGCTACCTCTGGACATGAATAAGTGGAAATTGAGTATTCCAAGATATAACTGTTCAAGACACCACGAGAACCACGTATCCACAACTCGAGTCCAAATTAGATCAGCATCATAAAGGGCCTAGAATTCTTCCTACATCCAGATAAGTGCGTGATACCTCAATTCCACTTAGATGCATAAGCAATCACCACTTGTACAATTCTACTAGAAAGATAGTGAAAAATCTCTCATATAAACTGTCATACGAGATAATGTTCCACCCACATGCCTACATTAAGCTCGAGATCCAGTGTTGAGCCACCGTGTGTATTCTTCTTCCATATCATGTATCCATTCTTCAACACTTTTCTAAGGTCAACCGATATGTCTTCATCACGAACCATCCTAAAAACAATCTGAAAAGAGGTCCCGAGCAATGGAACGAATGATGCGGCCTAGAATTTAGTGACATAAGTAAGACCCTAGATGTGTTGGCACATCACTCACCTAGAGGCGAGTGCTCACCAAGCACGTAAAGGTACCATGTCCATCTTTAGGGTTGTTGTTGTAGGATGTTATCATGATGAAGACTTAACACATGCAATTCCATAACTAACACATCATTCTACAGAGCATACCAGATCTATCTCTAAGGAGAACAAAACTAAATATTGACCATGATGAGATCAAAAACATACTATATTCAGATACACACATAACTAACACTTGGATTCAGCCAATATCCTCCATTATATTAAATATAACAATAATACAAAAGCTTCATTACAATAATATTAGTACACGTGTAATAGATTCAAGAAGCATAATCTCACTATGTATGCATATCTCTGTATATGTCGATCTCTCTATTACATAGTTTACTACATACTTATAAGGGTGGGGACTTTCCCTTCACTATCCATTCCCAAAATAGGTCGCATGTTATTATTATTAGCATCGTTACAAAAATAGCCACACATGCAAGTGCGCTAACAATAGACTATTGGTAGTTAACTGACAGTAGTAGATCTATTTATGGCTGTGTCCATGTAAAGTGATTTATAGCCGATCCTCCAAAAATAGCCAATGCATGGCACACACGTCTCTACCTCGTTTGTGTGCTCTACACACCATCTCTAAAAATAGACCTTCATGAGTGAAAATGGATAAGTCCCAAAATATGAACTTCTTCTCTGCGCGTGTTCTCCCTATCTATTCACCTTTGAATATGACCTACTTTCCCATGGACTTCTTGTGTGCTTTCTGTCAAGTGTTCTCTAATCAACATGAGTCATGATGGAGTTAGGTCGGTTTAGGCATGGTTGAGGTCGGTTTAGGCATGGTGGAGTCATGTTGGTTTAGGCATGGTGGAGTTAGGTATAGGCATGATGGAATTAGGTCATTTAGGCATGATGGAGTCAAGTATAGGCATGGTTGAGTTAGGTCAGTTTAAGTTTGAATTAATTTCCAAGTTATTGGTAACATGGGAAATAAATGATGAGTTATATGTATGTTATGGTGTAATTTTCCAAAATCTTTGATATTATGGAAATGTGGAATGATTGATTAGATGTTTTTATTAGTGTGATAAAATGGTAGATATGTATGTGTGGTAAATTTCCAAGTGTTATGAAGAATGGAAACTAATTATGGTATAATTTTAATAGAAAATATGTGGGGAAAGGGTTAGGGTAAAGGGTGGTCAAGCTAACCTTCAAGGGCCACATGCCCTCGAAGTGTTGCCTACATAGCCCTAGTGAAAAAGGGGCCTTAGGCCGATGTAGTTCTCCCATAATATATGGAAGAATATGATGAATTAGAGGAAAGGGTTGGTAGGTTTTAGGAATGATTGAGTCTAGTTCAGAGGCATGGTTGAGTTTTAGGTGATAGGTATGGTTAAGATTCTAGGTCATAGGCATGGTCGAGTCTATGTCATAGGCATGGTCGAGTCTTAGGTGATAGTGAAAATATTTTAAAATGTAGGTGTCGATGGTCTAGTCCTGTATAGGATAATCAATAAGTAATGAAGAAGGTGAATGGTAGCGGTGGTAAAAGAGCCGCTTAATTGATAAGAACCATAAGTCTACCATACCCAAGATGGGCTTATGATCCTAAGACCCCAAAGGTGTTGCATAATGGACTATTCTAAGGTGAAGAAAGTCACATGATCACGAAATGTCATAGATACGGCCAGTTCCTTGAGAAGATAGGAAATTAGGGTGAAAAGGAAATGAGGTGAAAATAGGTGGTTTAGCATAACTTAGTGTACGACAACATGTTTACCTAGTAAGAAACCCATGATAAAAAAATAAGCAAGTCCATGACAAAAAGTTATCATTTGCTTCATTTTTTTTTTTGATAGACTAATCGATGTAGGAAGTCTATATGGGATGAGTATATTATCTCCTTGAGGTCTTTGTGAAGTTGATCGATGCGGGAAGCTTCTGAAAATTTTATTGTATTTTCACAATGACTTTATATAGTTGTCCTTCGAGGGAGAAGTCTATTTACAATGATGAAAATAGAGAGAAGAGATGTCCCTTTTGAGGGATTCATCTTTTTGTGGAAGTTTGATTCAAGGAGTTCAATCCCATTTTTATTTTGGACTTGTAATTCATGGACAAGACTATAGAGGAAGATTAGGTTCTTGGTTAGAAGACAAAATGATAACACACAGAGGTTAACTATGAAAGAGATGGTCTCAAGTGATGAATGACCATGGGATTCCATATTTGAAAAGGATGAAAATTATCCATGAGAATCATGCTATGAGTAGAGCCATGGTTCTCATATTGAAGATAAGGATGAAAGGTGACATGTAATCACATGATTCTTGTTTATTCATTGATCCTCCAAACAAGTAATATAGAATTTGAACAATGATCAAGGGACGAGTGTTCAATAGAAAAAAGGTGATATAAGACTTTATTTCAACAATAAAATGGTCTAAGATGCAAGGAATTGAGGGGATTAGGTTTGGGTTTACCTTCAAGTGAAGATAAACGATAAGCACCTGATCCATAGGTATGAGTAACAATATAGGGTCCAAGCCAATTAGGATAAAATTTTCCCCATTTACTTTTCTCTTCTTTGGTTACATGTTGATTTTCCTTTAAGATGAGGTCATTGACCTAGAATTTTTTCTCATGGATGCACTTATCATAGGCACATTTGATATTTTTGGTAGATTTGGAGATGATCAAGAGCATTGAGATGATGTTCATCTAATAACTCAAGTTGCGCTAAATGGTCCTAGTGAAAGTCATCATCGTTGAGCATGTCTTGTAGTGAGATGCAGAGAGATGGAATCTAGACTTGAGAGGCAAGATAGCCTCAGTACCATAGAATAGAGAAAAAGGTGTGGCATTAGTCGAAGTGCGAATACTAGTGCGATAAGCCCAAAAGGTGAAAAGAATGTGTGTATGCCAATCCTTCAAGTGTCATCAACTACTTTCATAAGAATTTTTTCAAGGTTTTATTGGTTGATTTGGTTTGGCCATTTTTTTATGGGTAATAAGGTGATGAGAAAATGAGTTGAATGCAAAAATCATCACACAACTTTCATATGGTTTTGTTTTTGAATTTTTTCCATTATCAGTGATGAGGCGGTGAGGAACACCAAAGTGACAAATGATGTGATGGTTGATGAATTCACATATTTTCTTGGATTTTTAGAAATGAGGGGAATGGCTTCTAAACATTTAGTGTAATATTTAGTAGTAGTTATAATCCATTGATGGCATTGTGAAGAATGAGGATTGATCTCTCGACAAGATCCAAACCCCATTGAGAGAAAGGTCAAAGGTCTCGTGTGACCTGTAAGGTATGACTAGGTGTTTGATGAAGATTAACATGTTTCTGGAATTTCACACAACGTTTGACATAGTCACAATAGTCATGGTTCAAGGTTGGCCAATAATAGCCAAGGTGAAGAATGCATTTAGCAACAACTAAACCACTAAAGTGGCCTCCACAAATTCCATCGTGAACTTCCTTGATGGTGTAAGGAATTTCAGAACTTGTAAGGCATCGTAATAGAATACCATCAAAACTACACTTATAAAGGAGACCACCCATGATGACATAGTGAGAGACACTTTTAAGAAAGGCACATTTTCCATTATGAGTGAGATCGGGAGGTAGAATGGAAAGGGAAAGGTAGTATGCAAATTTCTTATACCAAAGGTCATGTGGGTCGGGTCTGCAACGGTTCGATGGAATGGACTTCATGAGGTATATAAGAGGATGATTGTAACATTTGTATTGTGACAAATATTTTGGAGTCGGAATCGGCCAAGTGGGTATTTGAAAAGCTAGGAAGGCCATGGTATCCATAAATTTATTGGTAAACATGGAGTGGTTTGAGGTTCGTAACGGTCAAAGGTATTCAAAAGCATGTCGACATGACATTTTACTTTGCACTATTTCATTATGAAATTGGTATATACCATTGACTTGGTTTACAACTAGTTGGGAGTCACCAAAGATATTAATTGATTTAACATCTAGGAGATGGTGGTTTGAAGGCCTAATACAAGTGCTTCATATTCGGCAATGTTGTTAGTGCAATAAAAATCTAGTTTGAAAGATAAAGGCATAGGTTCACCATTAAGAGGAATGAGGATAACACCTATACCACCTCCACACTGACATTTGGAACCATCAAAGAATAAGGTCATCTTGTAAGTGGTATCATCCAAAGAGAGGGTAGCAATGGATTTGTTGGGGAAATCAAAGTTAGAGGGTTGATTTACGGAAAGAGGTGCATCTGCTAGTTGGTCAACGATGGCTTGGCCTTTAACATACTTTTGATGGATGAATTTGAGGTCAAGGTATGTAAAAGCATGATCCAAGCGTGAAACACGTTGATGTTGGTAGGGTTTGATGTATATATAATGTAGAGGCTCGGTGTTAGTGACAAAAAAATTTTTGTGGTTGAGTGGGTAATGATGCATTTTAGTGGTGACAAAAACTAAGGCTAAGAAAAAAATTCAACATGGGTGTACCTAGTCTCGTAGTCCAAGAAGTGTATGACTTATATAATAGACGTGCACGTTCTTTGTGTTGTTCATCATGATGAGTGAGCATGGCACCTAAGGAATGATCAGTAGCAGAAATGTACAAGTAAAATGGTTGGTCCTCCTTAGGAGGAATGAGCACCAATGGTTAGAGAAGGTATTGTTTTAAGGCGTCAAAGGATTTGTGGCATTCATCATCCCATTTGAATGAGACGTCCTTTTTGAGGAGATGATGAAATGGTTGATAGCGGTCAAAAATTTGTGAAATGAACCGACGGATAGATTACAACTTACCTTGAAAACTTTGAAGTTGATGGAGATTAGTAGGTAGAGGCATTTCGAGAATAGCCTTCACTTTAGCATGATCAACTTTTATGCCATGCAAAGAAATGATGAAACCAAGGAGTTTTCTGAAATTACCACAAAGACACACTTCTTAGGTTGAAGGTGACACAATACTTGATGAGGTGATCAAAGATGATCTTAAGGAATGTCGGTGTTCATCATGATATTTCAATTTGGCAAGAATTTCATCTATGTAATATTCCAATATACGATACATGATGTCATGGAAGATATAATTCAAAGCCTGCTAATATGTAGCACCAGCATTATTAAGGCCAAAAGGCATGACTCGATAGCAAAAGGTCCCCCAAGGAGTGATGAAGGTAGTTTTGTGTTGATCTTTTGGAGTGAGTAGTATTTGATTATAACCCAAGAAACTATCCATGAGTGATAGCATCTCATGACCGGTGGTGAGATCAACCAATTGATTAATGCCTAGTAGAGGAAAGTCATCTTTGGGCAAGCGAGGTTGAGGTCATGGAAATCCATGCAAATAGAGAGCCCCCTATTTATTTTGTGATAGGAATGATGTTAGAAATCCATTGGGGATAGTCAATGGGTAGGATAAAGGAAACCAAGAGAAGGCATTGAAGTTCTTCTTTGACAAGAAGAGCAATGCGAGGATGCATTTTCCGTAACTTTTGTTTTATGGGTTTGGCATCAGGAATGGTAACAATATTGTGGACCACAATGTTTGGGTCAATACCGGGCATATCAGCATAGGACCAAGCAAAAGCATTGCTATGGTCCCTGGAGGAAAGAAGTAAAAGCTTCTTGTTCAACAACATCTAAAGATTGGCCTATCTTTAGAATGTGCGGGTCATCCTGAGTGTTAATGTTGATTTCGATAGTTGATTCATTCAACATGGTTTACATCTCAGAAGGTAACAACCGGTGAATATAAGAATCTTCCACACCAAGGTAGGTGAGGATAGACTCATCATCTTGACATTAAATGATGTTAATATAAGGTGTATCATCATCGATCATGTCAGGATATAGGAAGGGAAGAGAAGAGGGAACCTCACCATCGCGTTGATAGGTCAGAGGTCCAGGGAAATTTTGTTTATGAAAAAAAAGTTAGAAGGAATAGATTCAGGATCTATGGACTCCGTGGGTGAAGGTGGTGATGTTGGTGAATGGGTGAAGAAGGTTTTTCTTCCTCAATGAGGTCGATGTGGGCCTTCTTGGGAGATGGTGTGGAAAAGCCAATGCCACTATGATCATTGTGTTTATGGGTGGTACATGAAATGATGGTATGGCGGCCTTGTTCGTAAAAACTCGAAACCAAAGCCTTTCCATGCACAATGGTGAAGGAAAGTGTGGGAGAAGCAGCGGTTAGTAAGAGATTGGAGGTCAGATGAAAATGGTCATGTTTGGGATGGAGGTTTGGGTGAATAAGTGGTAGTATCAAGTCCCCCATATGTTAGGTTAGTGCGAAGGTGGGGAGGACCATAAGGAAAAACCTCACCTACGCGGGTAGTCATAACTAGGGTGCTTGACACATGTTTCCATACTCTTATGGAATTATGAATGTGTCGATATTGTATAGGAGGTACTCCCAGTGAGGCATTTAAAAACACCTTCTAAGGGATCAGTAGTCAATATGTGGGTGGCGGGGATAGACGAATCACTAGATGATTGGGCAAGAGGGTAGCGGTTGGTTGGGAAGTAGAGGGTTTTAGCTATGCAGAGGCTGAGGTAGAAGTAGGAATAGAAGAGTTAGATGTGGGAGAGGTGGTGACAACATTGGTGGATGGGCTCGTGGGTGAAGGAGAAGTGGGGATAGTGGAAAATGCCTTGACTAGTACAAGTACATCGTTGGGTTGGTACAACATGTTACAAGTTTTGAATGGTGACAGGTTAGTAGGGATGGTATAGTTATGTCCTTCATGTTCAAATTTTACATAGTAGTGTAAAGTTGAAGGGACACAACCCATGACATGAATCCAAGAGGTCTGTCGAGCAACAAGTTATACTAGAACTCTCCCTTTAAGATGTAGAATAGTTCTAGGATAATGCGAGGGCCTACGTGAACATGAAGGATAATGGTGCAAGGGTAGAGGTAATGGCATCATCAAAGGAGGGAAACATAACCTGGTTATTATGCATATAATTAGAAGGAATACGTATTTGATTATATGTGTGGGAGGATATGATGTTAATGCTAGCACCACCATCGATCATGACACGTCGTATGTGTATGTTATCGATATAGACGGAAATGAAAAGGGTGGGATCAGGGTCATCTGACTAGAGAGGTACAATATCCTCATCAGAGAAGTTGAGGGCGGCGATTTGAGGAGTGGGCATGGGGGTAGAAGAAGGAGATTATTTGGTAAGTGAGGCCATGTGGTGAGGGGTGATAATGGAGGCCACTGGTGTGGGGTCATTGGGTAAAAATTCAATGGATTGCAAAACCTCAATAAGGGATTGTCATGAGATTGAAGTTTGAATGAGATCATACAAAGATATCTTTATACGGGACTTATGTAATTATTTTATCATTACGTGATGGGTGACCCCATCAGAGATAGGGTATGTAGGTCCTTGAATGGTGATTTTGGGTGCAGGTGTAGATGGTATATTGGGCACGGGGTTGGTTGATGGGCTAGTTTCTTTTTCTTTTCCTTTTTCTTTACGGCGCGGTGGAAACATGAACCATGTTAATCTAAGGGGAGGTGGATGGAGAGGGTGTGCCATGAAAGGTATAACGACATGAGGGAAAAACCCTAGTGGTGGATAAGAGCCTTGTGAAATGAGTAGGGTGCACTGACATTTAGGTGGAGGTTTGGCTAGCTCTCTTATGCGGACCATGTTGATCTCAAATTTTAGAGGTGGATAAAATGGTTGTGGGGGTGGAGATACTGGTCACTGAATGGGTAATGGAAGAGGATGTGGGGAGATTGGTGAAGGTGGAATAGGGTCCTCATCTAGAAGATCGTCATCATCAAAATTTTCTTTAGGAGGACACAATTGGAGAAGAGTAGTTTTAGGGCCTTACAACCTTCTACATCATGTCCTGACACACGATGATAGGCACAAATATTGGTTTCATCAAACCCTTTTGGTTTGGGTTTGAGAGGATTGTAAGGTCGAGTGGCGGTAATGTGATGACGGAAGTCTCTAAGAGATTGGTTAAAATGTTGGCATAGGACCCTGCTAATAGATCACAATGGGACGTGAGTGTGGGTTTTGGTAAGGGTGTGGATGATCGTGAGGGAAGAGGTTTTATAGGAGGAGGAATGGGTTGGCCCACTGGTTTGGTAAGCGGTATTGTCTTAGGTTTTGATGGCATCTGTTTGGGTAAAGATGTGGTAGAAGAACTAGCAATGGAAGGTTTTGTTGGTTTGACTACCTTATTGGAGGGTAGTGGGTTCTTATCTTTGGGTTGCACCTTCTTGGGTAAAGGTGACACGGGAGTACGGGATGTAGAAGGGAAATTAGATGGTGGAAGAGGACGGGTTACCCACTAAGACAATAGATTTGTAGTGGAAGTGGTTGGTTAAGGTTGGGTGGATTATATGGGTTAAAGGTGTATAGGTAAATTTGAGGGGATAGTAACTAGTGGAGGTATAGGTGGTAAGAAATGCATGGGTGAGGGTGAGGGTGTTTGGTTTTGGGTGAATGAGGTGTAACAAAGGCTTGTGATGTAGTAATAGGTTGTTTAGATTTTGACTGGCCTTGGGTAGGAGACTGTTTGATCAGGGTTGATGGATGGGGCCCTAGGATGGACGGAAAGGGGGAAGGTGACAAAGGTGTGGTAGGTGAGACCAGTGTATGTGGCCTAGAAGGTTGGGTCTTCTTTTTAGGTAGAGGGATAATGTTGGTGTAGGTTTGGAAGATACGGCTAAGTCCAATTTGATAGGTGGGTGAGTAAGGCTTGATGTTGGAATGACACCCAAGGTAGTGATGGGTCTAGATACAGGTGAGGAGATAGGTGTGGGTAAGTTTTGAGGTCTTGGAATAGTTTTAGTTATGGGTAGAGGTTTGGATGTAGGTAGAGATGATGAAGAAGAATTTGTTTCAATAGGCATGGTCAATGTCGATCCAATTGCTGAAAATACCTTTGGGTAGATCGTGGAAGTATCCTCAAGCAACATTTGTTTCATTTGGGTTGAAAAGGGGAGCCGAGACATCCCTAGAGCATGGAATTATCAACATAATCCAAGTGATCAGCCAATCGTGAAAACGGGACTGCTGAAGAAGAAGATGGATTTGGTTTGGTGGCAATCCTTGTAAAATATGTTTGTGAGACAAGGAATTGGCTAGCCTCGGACTGTAGGTAAAAGAGCCGAGATCATGTCAATGGGGTCCTAGGATGCTGAGGGAGAACTACCCCCAATAGGTAGTGGCATGTCTAATGAGTCTCCCATGGGTAGGAGAGATAATAGGTGGGGTGAGGTAGACTTCTTCCTTGGTGGAGGAGAAGATGATGATGATTCTCCTGTGGATGAGAGATTTAAAAGTGTTGACTGCTCAGTAGGTTGTGAGGTAGATGATGGAATGGAATGGTAGAAAGTGTGGGTTCCTCCATGGGTGAAGGAAGAGATGAAGGGGACTCCTCTGGGGGTGAAGGAGTGGAAGAGGTATGATCCTCTATGGGTAGAGGAGCTCATGCTAGAATTTCCTCAATAGATGAAATAGGTGGGATTTGAGGAACGGTTGGTACGATATCAAAAACTGCGTGGACTTCATAGACATTATTGTCATTAGATGAAGGTTCACTATTTTGATTAGATGATGGTTTATGGTTAGGGAACAAATTTTTAAAGATGTGAAAGTTTTGATTTTTCAGCATGTTTGGGTTGTCCACGATGAGGTCTCCATTATCTATCATCTCTTGGACAATGTTCTTAAAAGTTATGCAATTACCATCACTATGGCCTTTGACACATTGGTAATTATAATAATCATGTTCTTTATACCATCCAAGACATAGGATGGGAAGGATCGAAACATGTATGAGGTTTTATGGGAGGAAGTGTAATGGCTCTATCTTTAAGAAGCTTTTCCAAGACTAAAGAATAGGGCTCTCCAATTGAAGTGTACTTCTATTGCTCCCCCAGTGACGCTGAAAGGCCTGGACAAGGGAAATATTGGAAGAAGGTTGGGCTTGATTAGAAGGATGAGATGGTCCTACCTTGAGGAATACCATGTTGGCAAGATCCTTTGGCATTTGAATAGTTATTTTTAGGTTTTGAAGATGAAGAAGAATCATTTGATTTGAATGGGGCATTCTTGTTTCGTAATTGGATTTTCTTTTCTTCAATGGTGCGAATTTATAGATTTCATGCCATAGTGAACATTTCATCAAAGGTTCAAAAGGTTTATACCTATAGAGTTGGTGAGATGTGTCTAGAACAAGCTCTAGTGAACAACTCAATAATCTCAGTTTGAGGTAGCTGGAACGTCAATTGGTTGATAAGACTCCACCAGTGGGCAACGAAATATGTGATAGATTTGTCTTCATACTATCATGTCAAATATAGGTCGGTCATGGTGACCTTCTTGACTACATTGATTGAGAAGTGGTCTAGGAATGCCTAAGCCACTTGGTTGAAGGAGTAGATGGAATGTCTAGGTAAATTGTTTGTACCAATCTAAGGTGGGTCTGTTAGGGACATGGGAAATGTTCGTAAGAGCAAAGCATCATCATGGGCAATTAGGTAGCACCCATGCTTGAATGACCACAAGTGTTGTTGTGGGTCCTCTTTACTATTAAAATGGTTGAATTTAGGCATTTCCAATGCACAGGATACGGGTGAATAGGAATGGATGGATGAATAGGCTCATTACAAATTTTGTCATAGGTCAAGGAGTTATGAGAGCCGAAAATTGATGCTTCTAATGTCTACATATTTTCCATCATCATCCTAATGAGGTCATTGGTGGGTTGTGAGGAATGGGTGCCTCCTGTAGTAAAGGGAGGTTGATAATGGGTGTATGATGTAGATGGCATCCCAATACATGAGGGTGCGGAATATGAAAACTATGAAGGGGTATAAATATAGGTGGAATGTACCTTGAATAAGCAACATACGAGATTGGGGGTTGTTGGTGATGCGTGTAAATAGGTGGGGTGGTCACAATGACTCTCATGGTAATGGGTGGTAGAGATTAAGGGATAGAAAGAACCATATTTTGGAAAGGGTGTGGGTTGCTAACACTAGAGGTGGTTGTGATGCCCATTGGTACATACGAGGAAAAGGGGGCAGATGGGGCTATGCTCAAGGTAGTCAATGAAGGCATAGTTGACATCATGGGTGCAATAGATGTCGTTGGGGCAGCAATTATGGCAGAGGTGGAACCTAACTGAGAGACCATAAGGGGTGATGCGAGATGAGGGAAGCCGAACTAGTGGTAGCTGATGTGGAAGTGGGTGCGAGGGTAGGAGGGATAGATATGGGCATGCCATATATTAAATGTCCTGAGGAGTCCGGGTAGATGAGTGGGAAAGATAGTATTGTAGGGCTATGGGATTTTGATCAAGGAGTCTTGCAAACTCCTCGTCACCCAGTAGCAATGGGGATAAGCTGAGTCGGATCCATAGGTGATAGGATGGATGATGTGATGGAATAGGTGGGAGTGGCTGATGGCTAACATGAAATACAAGGGCATTAGTTTGGCTATGAGTCAACACCATGTGAATTAGTGTTGACTTGGTAAGATTGTATTTTGTAAATGACACAGAAAACAATAGAAGTAGAGAAATACAAAGTCCGGGGGGTAAATCTAGTCAGTGTTTTGATTAGAAATAAAACATAGAAACCGACGATGGTCAGTATGAATGATGATGATTAAATGGGGCGAAGATGGTTATGATAATCACTCGGTCACTCTGGAAAGTACCATTTTAGAAAATGAAATAAAATTGATGAGTATGAGTTGGGGAAGCGTGCACGAAGAGATATCAGAAAGTTAGGGGATATGATGGTGTCAAAGGACCAAAAATAGAAAATAATAGGTGATGAAGGTTGTTTCAGGTAAAATAACTAAAAGATAGAAGTCAACATTGGTTAGGTAAACCTGACGATGGTCAAATGAAAAAATCGATGACGGTCATTGGCCACCTGGACCGACGCCGATTATTGTGAAATGAGAAGAAATGAAGAAAAATGGATGTTTGTGAATTAAAACTAGATAAAGAATCACCCTAAAATATGAGAATGACCAGATAAGGTCCTGACACACTTAGAAATAACCAGAATACTCCAGCTATGATGGGGAGTGCGAAAGGAAGAAGAAAAAATGGAGAATCGTAACTCACACCTCAAAATGCAAGTCAAGAACAAAGCTAAGAGAACATATAATCCTAGAAGTGAATTTATGTTTGTTTTAGCTTATGCTTTTAAGACTAACTTGTGAATTTAGAACATATTTTTTGGTTAGGAAGGTGTCCTACAAATAAGGAAATCTAAAGGTGAGGTTTAGGTTATGTTATGGCTAGGGGTGGTCCTTTCTCTGAGGTGATGACTAGACATAGATAAAAAGTTAGGCATCCACTTTCAATCCTCTCGTTGTGTGATTATTGACATCTTCTTTCGGGTGGGATGTTTTTAAGAAGATGTGTATATTCAAATTTTAGTGGTTGGGCAAAGAGAGAGAAGAGATAAATGTGCTTTCTATGGTTTAATTGTGTCAACCATCAGCTGGGCATGACTTCCAGCATATAAGTTGCCCTCATTTTTAAATGTGAGCTAATAATGCAGCATACAAGGATGAAATGCAACAAGATTTTAAACCCAAATCCACAAATTATATTTGATGAGAGAAATAATGAATAGGAAAGAGTATGTCTTTCACTAATGCAATATAAAATAAAAAGAAGTGTTCTTTTTAATCAAACTATGAATGTCACTGAGACTAGTAGGAGAAGAAGAATGTTTCAAGGGAGAATATTTAATTATGAAATATATTTCAAAAATAAATAACACAAAATGATTTCCTAAGAATGAACAATTCAAAGAACCCAAATGGTCCCACTGGGCGTGCCAAAATGTTTCGCTGAATAGTGTGCGTACATAAGAGCAAAACAAATAAGGTAAGGGTGAGGAGGAATACCTATGAGTGAAGGTGGAAGGTAGAGTGCATGCATTCTGATTTCCCGATCCAATGCTGATTGTGAGAACTTCCTTTTTCTAGGAGGAACTACCTACGAATAAAAACAAGACCACAAAAAAATATTAAACAATATATGTCAGTGGAATGCCTAGCGTATGCTAGATCCGGGAAGTGTGATACTTCCTAGATGGCTATCAATCCATTATTTAAAACAACTTAATGCAAGAAATAATATGAACCAATAATGTCCTACTATAGTTGATATGATTTAGGTATCTCATTCAAGTATAATAAAAAATATAATCTAACAAGCTAGGTTAGGATCAGATCTGAAAGTCAAACAGGTAAATAAAGTGGTTGGGACAGGTCAGGGTCAAGCTTTAGGTGATTTGGGTTGTTTTAGATGAATGGTATGAGGTTGTTGTTATAGGTAGGTTTTCCAGACACAGAGACCAACATCGGTATGGTATGATGGAGGCTAGTTGAGAATAAACCAACAATGATTTAGGTTAACCAATGTAGGTAGGGTTGGGCTAATAGAAACTTAGTGAGGGTGGTTTTGGTGATTCTTTGGGATTGCCCAAGGAATGGAAAGATAATGGGGAGGTAGATGACAAGTGTTGGGGGTAGTCAGAGGTGTCTGGAGTCAGGTATGGGAGGTTGGGAGGTTGTAGGTGGTTGGGTAAAGGGATTGACAAGGAGGTGAGAGGTGATGGGATGTAAGGGAAACTAGAACTCTCCAATATATATGAAGAAACTAATCTAAATAAATATGGGAAGGTGCATATCCAAAGGTACTTATTAGTGTTTTGCAGACCTAGTGGTTGGATGGAGGTGATGGTTGATCCATGGAACCGGTGGTCAGAGCCATGGTTGTGTTTCCTAGAATGTTACCGTGAATGATTTCCTTTCATATCAGTGTTTGATTATTGGTTCAAGGTGTTCTGGGTGTGCAGGAGTGATCGGTGCGTGCTTGCATGCAAATCTCTCTTCCAAGACTTGAATAATTCTTCCAACCTCTCAAACAAGGTTACCAAAGTGAATATATGGTAACGATGATAGTTTAGGGTGACCGGCATTGGTTTAGGGTTGACCAACGTTGGTTAAGGTGGGAAATCCTAGGTTTACTAAAAATGACAGATCTTGGCAATCTTTTTGGCCAACTCTATCTATTCTCAGATCAAAATGGAATGTTGTGCTTAGATAAGCGGGAATGTGGTTAGAGGAAGAATAGGCATGTGATTTTAGGTTTAAACTAAGTCTTATTTAATTAAGGTAGGTAGGACTAAGTCTTAGTTAGTTATGGTGAGTGGATATTGAGTCCTACTAAAAGGGAAACATGCTAAGAATAGGTTTATGATGAGGTGTCTAGGTGAGGTGGAAATTAATTTAATTAAGGTAATTAAATAATGAATATTGTGAGCATGGGCCTTAATTTAATTGAGGGTAATTAAATTAATATACTTGTGGGGTAAAGGGGAGTGTGACCTAAATTTTGTGTCTACACTTGTTTATATCATACTCACAGAGAGGTTTATTTTTACTTGTCCTTTTAAAAATTTAATACAATAAATTCATCACTAGATTAAAATGGGGCAAATTTTAGTACCCAAAATTTGGACCTAAAGTACTTGGTAATAATTGTTTGGCATTTATTCCAACATCATCCCTTTTACACATTTATTGAATTAATTTAAAGTAATCTTGGTAATGCCCACACTCTAAGTCCATTAGGTTACAAATTTCTCTTCATCTCAACACGTCTAGAACCAAAACACCCTATACAAAACACATCTTTAAAATCCAAAATATTCACCACATGTATTTGATCGATTTCCATTCTAAGTCAAATTAGTATCACTAACTTAAGACATAATCAATTGACAATTTTGTGTAGGGTATATGATACCATCTATTACACTTACAATAGTATAATTTTTAAATGCACAAGTTACCTTAATTAGTTTATGGTTTGTTGAGTGGGAAATCATTAAAAAAGTCACCTATATAAACACATACACCTTAACTTATAAGGAAATCTATGCATTTCATATCAAAGGCATACTTTAAGAAGGAATCTTGAACACCTATCATTGAAACATCAAATCCTTAGAGTACACTTCAACAAGATAAAAATATGAGTACATTCTCATTTTTACCTAGATCATTCTCATTCACCAAAGGAAGATAAATTTTATGGATAATTTTTGAAGATCTTTTTAGGGATTTCTAACCACATTATTTATGCACATTAGTTCAAATTCACTAAGAGGGAGAACTACATGAGTTAAGGCCTCTTTAGAGTATCACTTTTATGTGTCCATGTAGTGGCTCAAATAAAATATAGACTAACCCATTTTAGTTCATAAGTGGGTGATGCATAGGACTCTTAAGGACACCAAATGAATAAGTAAATTAGAAAAACCACACACCAAACTTGTTCTTTCACCTATGTTAGATGATCCTTCTTCATAAGCTTCGAATAGGCCTAAACATGAAAAATTGGTATATTGGAACCTTTATTGAGTTTAACTTCACTTATCTATTTCAATGGTATTTATATGGAAAAAACAATCACAACGAATACAACCAAAGTATATTTCATCATTTTAACAAATTACTCAAAACTACCTTGTTTTGGTTCTCAAGAACAATGCTAATGGTGGAAACCGGTTGGGAGAATCCTATGAAGAATCAAGACAAGGTATAAAGTGTTCTAGATACCCTTTTGTCTCTCCAAAATGTACATCAAATTTTATGGTTCAAATCTGAATGCAACTCCTTCATTCATCACCTTCTCTTATCCAACTAGGTCTCGTTGCTAATAGCCCTCGTGTATGAGAGGTTTTTCGGGCATTAAATATAATACAAGTGGTTTCAAAACAAACCAAAATCCTTTTCAAGTACTTTTTCATTGTTATAGAGTTCTATGAAGTTTCATTTCCTAAAACCAATCCTTAACCCATGTTTCTCCAAGTTGTCTCTATCAATTAGGCCTCTAACAAGATAATCATCCAAGAAGTAAACTGTCAAAAAAATTAGGAATATGGAGGAATATAAAGAATTTAAACCTTGAAAATCCCAATTTTTGTGGTCCTTCAATTATTTTTAAATTTTTTCCCATAATACTTTTCTAATTCCTTCAAATATCAAACTCTCTATAAACCCCGCATAAGGTTTATACACTACCCGATAGGAGAAAAAATACACTTTTAGTGAATATTTAAATTTTTAAAGCTTTATCTTGAAAAAAAAGTATGTTTATCCCTCCTACATGTTTTTGAGAAGTATCCATGCAAAATTAACACAAGAAAATGGGAAAAAATGAGTTTTCCTTCTCTAAACCATGTATTCCAACTCTAACAAGCTTATGCATAGTTTATTATTCATTATTACATGTTTTCAAGTCTTTAAACTTGAATACAGCATGAGAGAACTCCATAAACACCAATCAACCAAATATTTTTAAAGATAAAAGGATATTCAAGATCATTTCAAAGATTCACATTAAGAAGGCCCTTCATGACTATCCTTTTACACATTTACAGTCTCCTTATTCATAAAAAAAAAGGGTAATGCTTCCATTCTCTCCTCATCTCCCATAGAATACTTTTCAAATATCCTCTAAAATTCTTCCCAACACTTCTCTATTTTAAGACATTCCATGATAACTAATTTTTTCAAGTTATAGCCTTAACTAAGCTTTACAACCATCAACTCACATACTTGAGTTAAGAGATTACAAGGAGTAAACATAACAGTCACCTCTAACATGAGAATAACCCCTCAATAAAGGATTTTACACCTTATTCATGTACATCCAAAACATTCTAAACCCCAACCTAGACACCAAATGACCAAAATTGCTAAAAAGGTGACAAACATTCACTAGAATTTCAAATATGAAATTTGGAGGGGAAATTCCTAGAAGTCGTAATTTGAATCTTGTAGCCTTATAATAACTTATTTCCACATCAACCAACCTATCTAGAACCCCAAATCATTTTAACCAAAAATTTTGACTTGAAGAAGAATTGTAAGTTGATGCTCCTACATCATACTCCCAAGGAACAAGGAAGTCTCTCCCATTAATGTTTTGTAATGAAAAAATTTCTTCTTCTTCCTGATATTCTAATTTTAGATGACCTCCATGTTCTTATTCTTGATGTCATTACATGATTATAAAGTATTCATGATGCACTCCATACTTTAACTTGTTTTTTTTCATATGAATTATTTTTATTCTTTGTAAAATGGATATGTTTACATTGAATTTTATCTTCCCTCCTCTCTTTCTCTAGATTCCACCTTTGCTCAAATTGTTCATGAAACATTTCTTGACTGATTTGGATTGTAGAATCATATTCCTTTCTTTGAATTTTTCCTCCTTGATGTATCTTGATCTCAAGAACTAAAAATGATAACTTTTACTTGCATGATTCACTCTTCTTCACTTGTTCTATCTTCATATTCTCAACTGGTATACCTACACATTCGCCATTAAAAGAAACATCATATTGAAAAAATTGAGGTTTGATAACCTTTACGGTCTTCTATTTCTTTTTATCTTTATCCTTTTTAGCTAGGTCCTTTCCTTATTTCTCCCATGCATCTTTCTTTTCTTGAATGTCTTCATATCCTTCTTGATTCTCTCCTAACTTCTCAAGAAAATCATCCATCATATTTGAAACCTCATCTATTGTATCAAACTTATTAGAAGCCTAAAAAAATCTTCTAGTATCTACATTTCCTCTCTCAATAAAATATCATCTAACTATGTCTTGTCTTCATCATATTCGGGGACCTACTTGTCCTTATTCATTTGTTAAATGTTGTTATTTCCTCAAGACATCTTCATCCTTTTCAAACCTTCTAATATCTCCTTCCTAATTTATACTACTACTCTTCTATTGCCATACTCTTCTTGTTATATTATCCTTTGTTGGTTTCCTCATGAAGTCTAGTTTGTCCCTCTTTATATGATTTTTGTTCCACTTGACTTTTCAATTTCACTAATCACTTCCTTAGGCTTGGAATTCTCTATCTCAACTCGCTAGTTTATTAAGCCATTTAGGCACCTTGTATCCATGATCTATTATTTTTTTGAGAGCTTAATATTTATCTTAATTTCATGCACATGTACATTAACATTCTCATTCTTATATACATGAATAAAATCAAAATTCACAATGTTAGTTACCTATTTAAAAGCCTTCGCTTGATCACTTCCTTTTTCATGTCTTTATTCACTTGGAATCTTCTTTTTTCCCATTCTATCTTGTCTTCATCTACCAATATGATTTCTAAAGCATCAAGAAACCTTGTATCTTATTCCATTTCTTCTTTAGTATGTTGATCTAAGACTTCAATAACCTGTTCACTTTATTCATCACTTTCATTTTCCTCCATGGATACTTTTCTTGATCCATTTCTTACAACTTTCATTGTTTTATCCTTGATCTTCTTCCTAATTTCTTCTTTGTATACATGAACTAAAACAAAACATTAGATAACAATATGAAATACCAAAATGTCTTCAAGAGTGCCTTATTCTTGGAAACCTTCCTCTTTTCCTTCATCTCATTCTCAAGTGATTTTGCATGTACTTTTCCTCTTCTCATTTCATTCATTCTTTTTTTCTTTTCACAAGTAGCCTATAGGAAACTTAACCTTTCTCTTCAACCTCTAACTATAAATTCGATTTCTTGCTTACAAACACAACTTCTCCAAAAATTCTAGCATCTCAAATCACTTCTCAAATATGATATCTCTCTATCCAACTCTTTGTTCTTGTTATTGTATTCATGGATTCTTACATCTTCTCAAGAGAAATACCTTGTTCGATACCACTATGATGAAAAGGAATCTTAAGGACACCAGAAAAATAATAAATTTATCAAAACAACACATCAAACTTGTCCTTTTACCTCTGCTAGAGGATCCTTCTTCAAAATCCTAAATAGGCCTAAAACATGCAAATTTTGTATATTTGGAACCTTAATGAGATTTACCTTTAATGCTTCTATTTAAATGGTCTTTAGATGCCAAAAAACAATAACAATGAATACAAATAAAGGATATTTCATCTTATTAGCATATTACTTAGAACTGCCCTATTTTGGTTCTCAAGAACAATGCCAATGGTGGAAACTAGTTGGGAGCATCATATGAAGAATCAAGACAAGGTATAAAGTGTCTTGGATAGACTTTTGGCTCCCTAAATTATACACCACATTATATGGTTCAAATCCCAATACATATCCTTCATTGATCACCTTCTCTTATTTAACTAGGTCTAGTTGCTAGTAGTTTGATCTAAGAGGTTTTTCAAGCATAAAATATAATCCAAGGGGTTTTAAAAGAAACCAAAATCCTTTTCAGGTACCCATTTCATTTTTAGAGGTCTATGAAGTTTCATTTCTAAAACCAACCCTTAACCCATGTTTCTCCAAGTTATCTCTATCCAATTAGGCCTCTAGAATAGGAAAGTTGTCCAAGGAGAAAACTATCACAAATTTCAGGAATATGGAGGCATATAAAGACTTTAAACCTTGAAAATCCCAATGTGTGTGATCCTCAAATGATTTTTACAATTTGTGGCCCATAATAATTTTTCTAAATACTTCAAATATCAAACTCTCTCTAAACCTTGCATAGGTTTTATACACTACTCCTGTAGGAGTAAAAATGCACTTTTAGTGAATTTTTAAATGTTTCAAAGCTTGAATGTTGAACAAAAGTATTTTTGACCTCTAGAGGTTCCCGAGAATTATTCATGCAAAAGTAAGATAAGACAAATGGAAAAAGTGAATTTTACCTTCTCTAAACCATGTATTCCAACTCTAACAGGCCTGTGCATAGTTTCTTATTCCATTCTTGCATGTTTTCAAGTCTTAAAATTTTAATCCAGCATTATAACACTCCATAAATAAAAATCAAACTAATATTTGCAAAGATACAAGGAGATTCAAGAATATTTCAAAGATTCACATTAAAAATGCCCTTCATGATTTATCATTTTACCCATTTACAATCTCCTTCTTCTTGAAAAACAAGGGTAATCATTATATTATCTCCTCATATCTCATGTAATACCTTTCACATCTCCTAAAAATATTCCCCAACACTTCTCTATTCGAATACCTTCCATGGTAACTAACCTTTTCAAGTCATATCCTTAACTAGGCTTTATAACCATCAACTTACTTACGGTAGTAAAGAGATTACAATGAGTAAACATACCAATCACCTCTAACATTATAATAACCCATCAAGTAGGGATTTTAAACCTTATTCATGTGCATACAAAACATTCTAAACACCAAACTAGACACCAACTAACCAAAATTGATAAAAGGTGACAAACTTTCATTAGAAATTCAAATATGAAATTTGGAGGGAAAATTCCTAGAAGCCATAATTTGAATTTTGAAGCCTTATAATGAAATATTTCCACACCAACCAACCTATATAGACCCCCAAATCATGTTTACCATGAATTTTGACTTGAAGAAGCATTGTAAGTTTATGCTCATGTATTAGTGGGAGTGCATATTTGAAGAAAAAGAGAATCCATATGTAGGAAAAAAAAAGTGTGATCGACATATTTAAAGTGAAAATCCAATATCAAAAGATAAATATGCACACAATGTGATATGTAAGTTGTAGATCATAATACTAAAGGATGAAATCAACCATTCGAAAATGAGGTTATTGAAAAATTTTGTCTAGTTTAGAAAATTTTGTCCAGATATCATGTTCAAGTTCCCAAAATTTATAAACATAATTATGGCACCGTGTACAACCTATTTTAACATTTTCTTAACATTTCATCATCTCTATACCTTATATAATGGTGCAATACTTATAAACTCTAACCCTAGTCTAGATTTATATTGCTTTTAGAAGTTATGTTGATCAAATATTATCCTTACATTTTTTAGTATTATATTTATTGTATTTGTTTTATTTACCATTTTAATTATACAACACATTTTAACTAATATTTTAAATATAAACTAATAAATTTCATATTACATGTACATGTTATAAGCATATTTATAAGGTGGAATGAATAACGTGCATTTCCCAAATCCATGAGCATCTAAGTAACATGTTGGTGTGTGTTGTTAGAAGGGAATATGAGGAGCCACATGACCATCATTTTAGGTCTAACCTATAAAGGTAAATACATGACCCCAATTGTGTTTTATCATTGGCCACAAAATCCTTAAACTATATCCATTGTGCCAACAACTTTTTGTGTGGTATAGCCTAGAGTAGTAAAAATGCCATAGTGAAAAGTTTATGGATAGATCTATTATCTACCCTCATTATTTTGATTTATGTGAATCAATGTATTCTAAAATGAGAAAAGGTTTAGATGTTTTCCCATCATAAAGAGGAATATTTGAATAATTGGATGTAATTGGTGGTGAGAATTTTTATATCTTTGTAGTCAAACCAATAATGGCATTGATAAGACGAGGGTAAATTATATAAGTCTATAGAGGAAGTAATGTGTGATAAGCCATATAATTCATCACCCTTATAAGATTATTTATTATTAGAAATGGAACAATAAACACCTTTAACTTAGAATTTAGTTTAACAACTAATGTGATGGCGGGTGTGTCCAAGTTTTATAAAGAAATAGTGTTACTTTCAATTAGCTCCTATATTTTTAAACATAATGTGAATCACATATTGGTTGAGTATCCCAAACACCTATATTAGTCACAATATAGTTGATCATCAATCCTATTTCTTAAGTTTAGATGTTTCAAACACTATGGGTAGAGGAAACTCTACGGGATTAACCTCTATGATTTTTTACAATATTTTATGAGGAGGTTACCAGTATATTTTTCATTTCCTTTTTAGAGATAAAGTAAAGAACATATGTAGAGATTATTGTGTAACTTTGAAAATTTTATCATCAAATTTCTTATTTTCATTTATTTTACCTTTATAGGAGGGTTTAGATTAGATTTTATGCCTACTAGATGTAGGTTCTTATCATTTTATCTTGGCATGTTGGTTGCAAGGATCTTGGTCTTCTATATCTTAACTATTATGCATAGGTCTTAAAGGAGTTGAAGGTAACAAACATGGAATATTTTTAAAGTTATGGAATAAGGCTATAAATAGATGCCTCTAGTAATTCACCCTTGTTAATATGCTTAGGACCTCAAGAGAGCATGACATTGTAACACAATGACATAGTTTATGACCTTATCCTTGGATTTTTGCTTGAATTGAGTAATTTGGACAAGTGAAAGGTGGCTAATGATAATTAAAAATGAGAGAAGAATATATCACCTAAGGTATGAAATGCGTGTACCAATCCTTGAAAAAGGTTATATAAGCAATATAATGCATATTATTTGATACTATATGAAAATTCCTAACTAATAAGATATCGTTACCCATATATTCTATACATGAGGCTATAAATGTATGATGTTGTTGTTTTGGATCATAATTTACATCATTGAAGGAGAACTTGGGGTGGAGAAAAACCAAGTGGTAATAGAAAACTAAGGGCCATAGGGGATAATGGATTATCAAGTAAACATATAGAGATTGTAGTGACGTGTGTTTTTCTTTGCATGTAAGAAGGGTTATTTGAGTTTGTATGTCCTAGATTTGTTGTATATATGCATTGTGAAGAGGATTTTGAAAAACATGTGTGGTGTCAAAGTTATCTAGATGAAGCCTTATACTATGTAGGAATATGCATAATGACTTGCGGGCTATGTGCGATGATGAGTCATTTTATTTCCTGTTTAAACACCTCATCTCATGTGTTTTGTTTAATCCATTTGTACCCCTAAATTTGAATTTCCCGATTAACTATTGAACATTTCCACTATATCTTGAACTTATGGCACATATATTAGTTAATATGATTATTACTAAGTTTACTCTATTTTGTGGATTATGGTATGCATTTATTCTTCTGGATGCAATGTGATGTTAAATAGTGTTTTGAATAAGAATCAAACTTGATTTCTAAAGAAACACATTCAAAACGTAGAGGTCATCCACAAAGAATCGACATGTAGCTAAAGGGACCCATCTCAGTAGGCAAGCACCGTAGTCATAGTAGGTAACACACATATATAAAGTTGTGATTCTAAGGAGCTTGAACAACATGGAAAATTCACCTGAGCTTGCAAGTGTTGATTGAGAAGAAGTTATGTGAACAAGAAGAAGATTCAATGCCATCACCTAATCATGCATTGCAACTCAAACAAATAACTATTTGATTGAATTTATAATTTAATAGCTAGTTGTTCAATCGATCAGTTAGTTAGGTTATGTGATTGTATTAGAACATCTCCTAAACATTTTTTTGCATGTATATTTTTTATTGGTTAGGATCTCTTACTGAAGCCAATTGTAACTCCTAGTATGAATCTATCTCTTCATGCCTATGTTGTAATGAAGGATATAAAAAGGAAAGATTAATGTTGTAAAGGATATAAAGAGGTAGATTGATGCATAGATATAGAATTTGTTGTGTTCTTCCATTTTTAATCTTCATGAAATGAAATAAGAATTTTATTTCTATTAATTTGTTATGTAGACACGAGCCTTATGAGGGATTAACACGAGGCGGGGCCCACTTATGGTTTGTTAACCCTCTCCTTTTTTTTTATTTTAATTCATTGCATGGTTAGAATTGTAGTAATTCCTTCCTTTATCTATATTTTGTTTTTACATGCTTTTCCATAGCCATAATATTTACTTTCAGTTATAATCTAGTTCATTTCTAGTATTTTTATTTCCTAATTGTAGTGACAACAATTTACCTTTACACTCCTCAAAAATTTGTAATTGTTCATACAACATTGGAAATATTGAAATTTTACGTCCCTAGGTCTAATAATTAAATGATTATAGATTAATGAACAACATGTTAATTTTTGTAAGTTAATTTTCACCACCATTTTTGGCATTGTTGTTGGGGATACTACCAAGTTATAATATTTTTAAGAGGTTTTTTTTTCTTAAAGCAGTTTAGGTTTTAGGAAATTCACTTCCAAACACCCCCAACTAGTTTTCTGTTTATAGATTTGAGTAGTTGATGTATGCACCGCCCAAGGTATTCCCATGGTAGATTCTTTCCTAATCCAAAGGTAGCAAAAATATCTTCATATACCTCTGAGGATTCTAAAGAAGAAACCTTTGTACTTGGTTTTATTTTCAAAGACAATCCTCCAAGTGAAGGATCTGTAGTTGTTCTGAGTAGCCAAAGATGATAGAAGAAGTAAATCAAAATGTTTAAAATGGGGAAACCACCTTTGATTTCCCCATCAATGACAACAATGCAGCTACTGGCATGAAGAATATTTCTCCCTTAGCTTTTCCCAACTTTCATGGATCCATGTCAAAAGACCCAAACACCTTTATGTTTGAGTTTGATGTTCTATGCAGGAATTATGCTTATACTAACGATGCACATATATTCAAGATATTTCTGCTACACTAAAGGATCATCTTTGAGATGGTTCGTAGGATTGGGAAGAAATGTATTAACCGTGCACACATAAATGAAGGATAAATTCCTTGATAAGTACCAGGATTATTGCAGACCAAGCAAGAGAGGGAGTGTTGAATCTATAGAATGGCATAAAAAGAGGATGAACCATTGGAATACTATTTGGAAAGGTTCATGTTCTGTGTTTATAATTCAAGGCACACCGAACTACCACTTGAATCTCTTAAATTACTCTTTTTGAAGGGACTCAGTGAGGAGGACATGGATTCTCTGGATCTGATAGGAGTAGGAGACATTGCAAAAGCTACTTTTGCATACATTTGTGACACCTACAAAAATTACTCAAGAGCTACTATGAAGAGGGTAAGAAGTGTAAGATCAAGAGGTGGATCAACTACAAAACAATTGGGGACATATCCAAGTCAGATATTTTCAACATGTTCAAAAACATGAAGCAGGAGATTGTCAATGACATGGCTAATCAATTATATGTTCTACATGCCAAAAATAAAAAGGAAGAAGCAAAAGCAACACTCATAGAGTACTACCATGTATGTAGAAGGAATAAATATGACTATAGATGCAAAGAATTGGCCATAATTACTCAAGAAAGGGAGGTTTCACCGATTTCAAGATGTTGGACAAAGGATGGGTAAGTTTTCTATATTTCTCAAATAAAATCATGGCCACCGAGGCAAGGAGGTATGACACAAGACCCTATGCATTCATTTAAAAATTAGTCAAATAATTCATATATGTAACCCCCGCCTTAGGCTAACCCTCAAGGTTGGGCCCCATATCCTAACCAATATCAACAACATCGGGCAACCTCGATTCCAAGGCTAACCATAACAATAATTATAACAACCTCCTCAATCATGGCAATAGCCTTGGAGAGGAAGGACAATAGTGGAATAACCTACCTCAAAATTACCAACAATCTTATCAGCAACCTCCTTATCTGCAGCAACAAGCTTTGATGTCAAACCCACAACAGCTCTCAACAAAAAAGCTACCCAACTACTGGTTCAACTAACACCTAACCCAAACAATAAAGAAACTCATCCAGCCTATTCCACTGAACCATCTCAATACCCTATTTATTCTGTTGATATCAATAATATCCATCTTCGCTTAGGAATATCACTTCCTCCACCAGCTAGACCCACCATTACTAAGATTTATGAGGAATCACAGACAATGCATGATGATTCACAATAAATCAATAAAACACTCCAACATATCCACAACAACAAAAACATAAGACATTACATGTTGACCCGTAATAACCTGAGCAAAATTATAGCAAGGGTAAAACATAGGGTAATGAGCCACCATTTCCTGAAAGGTTACAAGAAAAGAAGATTGACCTCAAGTCGAATCGATTCATATTTTTAATCAGCTAAAAGACATTTGTGTCAAAATTCCATTGATTCAAGCTATTAAGGACGTGCCCATCTATAACAAATTGGTTAAATATCTATGCATAAATAAACCAAGAAGAAAGAGGAAAGATCCAACTACTGTGCAGGTCATTGGACAACTAGTTGATATTATGCTTGGGAACTCAATTCTACCTAAATACATAGATCAGGCAAAGTCATTTGGTAAATGTCACAATCAATGACATAGTGATAAAAACACACTGATTGACTTGGGGGTAGAAATAAATGTAATGAAAAAATAAATTATGGATGACTTGAAGTTAGAAGGACTAATACCAACAACCATAGTCTTGCATCTTGTAGATAGATCAATAGTTAATCTTGAAGGAGTCCTAGAGGATGTAGTAGTAGTGGTAGACTCTTTGGAGTACCCTATTGATTTTATTTTTCTTCAGCCAAAAGAAAGCTTGGGATGATATCCTATTATCCTAGTAATACCATGGTTGGAAAAAATTGACGCATTCATAGGATATAGACTGGTAATATGATTATCTCTAATGGAAGTGGTACCAAAAAGCTCATGCTTTACCCCCTTGCACAACCATTCAATGAAGAAGACCAAACCATTTGGGTTAAAGAGATAGAAGAAGATCAAATCTCATTTTAACAACTCATGATGCTAGAGAATTCATGCACAATTTAAGGGCAAGAATAATATGTTGTTCTTTCTAACATCCTACAAAATAATTATGGGAATAATGAAGAAGTAGATGGAAAATTATGGTGTATAAGTTGTCTGAAAATCAAATCCTACCGTAGCAAAGCACTATGAATGTTCCAAGTAAGAATTACATCCTCCACCAATTTTTCCACATGATTTTATATTAAATTATGTAAGTAGTAGTGTATGCTCCATGACCGATCTCTCTAAGAAAGTGCAAATTACTCTGGGCAAGCCATTTAATGTGAATAAAATGTTGAGCATGCAACAAGAACATATGTTAATTACTCTTTCTATAGAAATACAAGACAAAATTTTTATTTGAATATGGATATATGCATGGGATACACCCTAAGCTCTATACACATAAGATATACATCAAAGATAGTTTTAAGCCAATAAGACAACCACAAAGAAGAATGAATCCAACAGTGAGGGATATAGTGAAAGAAGAATTAAAAAAATATTGGATGTTGGATTCATATATCTAATTTTATATAGTCATGAAGTGTTACCCTTATCATTGTACCTAATAAGAATGGAAAATGGA